>NW_026466763.1:0-31413 GCF_026875155.1 Cherax quadricarinatus
CACCTGACCCTAGAAAATTTTGCCCTATCGCCTCCCTGAAATTTAGGAAAACTCTTTGAAAAACTCATTAATCATCGCCTTCGCAGATACTGGAACATAATTCTCTACTTTCAGATGGCCAGTTTGGCTTCAGAACACACAGATCCACACAGGATGCCATTAACATCATTCTCAACTACATCCACATAAACACAAAACAAAGAAACAGGACAGCCCTGGTTGCAAAAGACGTTGAAAAAGCTTTTGACACTGTGTGGCACGAGGGGCTCAAGTACAAACTCTGCACTAACTTCAACCTGCCTCTCAATACTCGTAAACTCCTAGACGGCCGTACCATGAGAATCAAATTCCAAGGCTGTTACTCTGACTACTTCACACTAAATGCTGGAGTACCCCAGGGATCTGTCCTTTCCCCTACCCTCTACATTTTATACACTAACGACATTCCAACACCTATACACCACAACTCCATCACACTAGCCTATGCAGACGACATTACACAACTTATCACTCACGCCAATATAGATACACTCACACACAAAACACAAAATGAGGTTGACAGGATAGCCATCTGGGAACAAAAATGGAGGATCAAAACCAATGCAGCAAAATCCAGCATTACGTATTTTAAACTACAGGAAACGTGATCCTCCATTACCTGTCGAACTCAGAACAGCTGACACCCGCACTTACTTCCCTATCACACAATCTGTCACTGTCCTTGGCGTTAATCTTGACTACTTCTTCGTTTTACACGGACACATTCACTCAAGGCATGCAATAGCTAGTAAGGCCCTTGCGGGCCTCTACAAGCTGAAACATGCCTCTCAACGCACCAAACTACACCTATACAAATCCCTAATACGTCCTCTGATAACTTACTCTCCTCTAGCCCTCTCTCTTGCAGCAAAAAACAACTTACTTAAACTGCAGCGTGTCCAGAACAAGGCGCTGCGCTGGGTGCTTGATGTCAGATGGGAGGACTTCGCCACAAGCGAGTCTCTCCATGCCCAGCTAGACGTCCCTGCGCTGAATCTGTACTGGAAGAGGCTCAGTGACAGACAGATAGACAAACTTGAGACACGACATGACTACTGGACCTCTCTCCTTGACGAAGACATTCGCAGACCCACAAACCAACACAACCTTTTCTACTCCTTGCATGATCCTGCTCCTAACCCTACTTACAAATAACCTTAGATCCGCTGACAGGTACCTTCTAAGACAGGTACCATTCTCTGACCCACGTTCGCCTTAGCTTTTTTGGGTTAAGACATGACTCAGTTCTGCACTCCTCTCTAGCTCTAAAGGTCGCAAGTCCCTTACTCCCAGCTCACCCCACCGGAGTCCCAACAGAAGAACCGGAATTTCTCTTTTCAATATCTGTCCCACGATCGCCTTTGCTGCTGGGTTAAGCCCTGGCTCTATTTCTACGACTAAGAACACTCCTCTCCAGCACTATTCTTCGTCTGTCCCGTCTTCCCCGCTCATCCCATTTGGGATCTTACCTGAACTTTCGTTCGTTCGTTCGTTCTTCTGCTTCAGAATCTCCACGACTATGGTGCTGTTCGCACCTACTCCTAGGTTGAGGGACTGATTACCTCATCTTCTGTACATAGTTCTACTGTCTTCAAGTTATGTCCTGGAATTTGTATTGATAAAGCCACTGGATGGCGAAACGTCTACAATAAAGATACCCAGATGTTGCACATGTGTCTTACTCTCATCATGTTCTCTGTACCAAGATGTCCTCTGTACCAAGATGTTTTCTGTGCCAAGATGACCTCTGCACCAAGATGTCCTCTGTACCAAGATGTCCTCTGTACCAAGATGTACTCTGCACGAAGATGTCCTCTGTACCAAGATGTCCTCTGTACCAAGATGTCCTCTGTACCAAGATGTCCTCTGTACCAAGATGTCCTCTGTAGCAAGATGTCCTCTGTACGACGATGTCCTTCTGTACCAAATATCCTCTGTACCAAGATGTTCTCTGTCCAAGATGTTCTATTGTACCCAAGAACGTTCTCTGTACCCAAGAGTCCTCTGTACCAGATGTTTCTCTGTACCAAGATGTTCTATGTACCAAGATGTCCTCTGTACCAAGATGTTCTATGTACGACGATGTCCTCTGTACCAAGATGCTCTATGTACAAAGATTTCCTCTGTACCAAGATGTTCTATGTACCAAGATGTCCTCTGTACCAAGATGTCCTCTGTACCAAGATGTTCTATGTACCAAGATGTCCTCTGTACCAAGATGTCCTCTGTACCATGATGTTCTATGTACGACGATGTCCTCTGTACCAAGATGTTCTCTGTACGACGATGTCCTCTGTACCAAGATGTCCTCTGTACCAAGATGTCCTCTGTACCAAGATGTCCTCTGTACCAAGATGTTCTATGTACCAAGATGTCCTCTGTACCAAGATGTCCTCTGTACCAAGGTGTCCTCTGTACCAAGATGTTCTATGTACCAAGATGTCCTCTGTACTAAGATATCCTCTGTACCAAGATGTTCTATGTACGACGATGTCCTCTGTACCATGATGTTCCTCTGTAGGGGGGGGGGCAGACGATGTCCTCTGGTACCAAGAAGTAACTCTGTAACCAAGATGTTCTCTGTACCAAGATGTTCTCTGTACCACGATGTCCTCTGTGCCAAGTTGTCCTCTGTACCAAGATATCTCTCTACCATGATGTCCTCTGTACCAAGATGTATTCTGTACCATGATGTCCTCTGTACCAAGATGTTCCCTGTACCAAGATGTCCCTCTGTACCAAGAATCTCCTCTACCATGATGTCCTCTGACCAAGATAGATTCTGTATCTATATGGTCCTCCTGTACCAAGATGTTCCCTGTACCAAGATGCCTCTGTACCAAGATGTTCTCTGTACAAGAAGTCCTCGTGCCAAGTTACCGATCTGTAACCAAGATATCTCTCTACGGCATGGATGTCCATCTGTATCTCAAATGTATTCTGTACCAAGATGTCCTTTGTACCAAGATGACCTCTGTACCAAGATGACCTCTGTACCAAGATGACCTCTGTACAAAGATGTCCTCTGTACCAAGATGTCGCCCCCTGTAACCAAGATGTCCTCATGGCACAAAGATATCTCTCAACCAATGATGTCCCTTGTACCAAAGATGACCTCTGTAACCCAGATGACATCTGTACCAAGGTGTCCTCTGTACCAAGATGTCCTCTGTACCAAGATGTCCTCTGTACCAAGATGTCCTCTGTACCAAGATGTCCTCTGTACCAAGATGTCCTCTGTACCAAGATGTCCCCTGTACCATGATGTCCTCTGCACCAAGATATCTCTCTACCATGATGTCCTCTGTACCAAGATGACCTCTGTACCAAGATGTCCTCTGTACCAAGATGTCCTCTGTACCAAGATGGTCCTCTGTATCAAGATGCTTCTGTACAAGATGTCCTCTTGTACCAAGATGGACCTCTGTACCAAGATGACCACTTACCAAATGACCTCTGTAAACCAAGATTCCTCTTACCAAATGTCCTACTTACCAAGATGTCCTCTGTACCAAGATGTCCTCTGTACCAAGATGTCCTCTGTACCAAGATGTACCCTGTACCATGATGTCCTCTGCACCAAGATATCTCTCTAACGAGGATGTCCCTCTGACAAGATGACCTCTGTACCAAGATGTCCCTGAACAAAGATGTCCCTCTGTACAAGATGTCCTCGTACCAAGATGTCCCTCTGTACCAAGATGTCTCTGATGCCAAGATGACCTCTGTACCCAGATGACCCCTGTACCAAAAGATGTCCTCAGTACAAGATGTCCTCAGTACCATGATGCCCTCTGTACCAAGATGTCCTCTTAACAAGATGTCCACAGTACCAAGATGTCCTCAGTACCAAGATGACATCTTACCAAGATGTCATTTGTACCAAGAAATACTCTGAACCAAGATGTCCCTCTGACCAAGATATCCCGTACCAATATATCCTCTGAACCATTATGTCCTCTACCGAGATGACCACTTACCAAGATGCCCTCTGTACCAAGGTGTCCTCTGTACCAAGGTGTCCTCTGCACCAAGATGTCCTCTGTGCCAAGATGACTTCTTTACCAAGATGACCTCTGTACCAAATGTTCTCTTGTACCATATGTCCTCTTACCAAGAATGTCCTCTGTAACAAGATGACCTCTGTACCAAGATGTCCTCTGTACCAAGATGTCCTCTGTACCAAGATGTCCTCTGTACCAAGATGTCCTCTGTACCAAGATGTCCTCTGTTCCAAGATGTCCTCTGTACCAAGATGTTCTCTCTACCAAGATGTCCTCTGTACCAAGATAACCTCTGTACCAAGATGTCACTGTCCTAATGTTTCTCTGTACCAAGATTCCCCTGTAAAAAACCAATGTCCTCTGCTCCAAGATGTCCTCTGTACCAAGATGTCCTCTGCACCAAGATGTCCTCTGCACCAAGATGTCCTCTGTACCAAGATGACCTCTGTACCAAGATGACCTCTGTACCAAGGTGTCCTCTGTACCAAGATGTCCTCTGTACCAAGATGTTCTCTGTACCAATATGTTCTATGTACCAAGATGTCCTCTGTACCAAGATGTCCTCTGTACCAAGATGTCCTCTGTACCAAGATGTCCCCTGTACCATGATGTCCTCTGCACCAAGATATCTCTCTACCATGATGTCCTCTGTACCAAGATGTCCTCTGTACCAAGATGTCCTCTGTACCAAGATGTCCTCTGTACCAAGATGTCCTCTGTACCAAGATGTCCTCTGTACCAAGATGTCCTCTGTACCAAGAGACCCTGTAACCATGAAGTCCTCGTACCAAGATGTCCTCTTTATCAAGATGTCCTCTGTACCATGATGTCCTCTGTACCAAGATGTCCTCTGTACCAAGATGTCCTTTGTACCAAGATGTCCTCTGTACCAAAATGACCTCTGTACCAAGATGTCCTCTGTACCAAGGTGTCCTCTGTACCAAGATGACCTCTGTACCAAGATGTCCTCTGTACCAAGATGTCCTCTGTACCAAGATGTCCTCTGTACCAAGATGTCCTCTGTACCAAGATGTCCTCTGTACCAAGATGTCCTTTGTACCAAGATGTCTTCTGTACCAAAATGACCTCTGTACCAAGATGTCCTCTGTACCAAGATGTCCTCTGCACCAAGATGTCCTCTGTACCAAGATTTTCTTGTACCAAATTGACGACACTGTACCAAGATGTCCTCTGTACCAAGATGTCCTCTGTACCAAGATGTCCTCTGTACCAAGATGTCCTCTGTACCAAGATGTCCTCTGTACCAAGATGTCCTCTGTACCAAGATGTCCTCTGTACCAAGATGACCTATGTACCAAGATGTCCTCTGTAATAAGATGTCCTCTGTTACCAGATGTCCTCTTGTTACCAAAGATGTCCCACTGTTAACCAAGATGTCCTCTGTCTTTACCAAGATGTCTCTCTGTACCAAGATTCCCTCTGTAAAACAGATGTCCTCTGTACCAAGATTCCCTCTGTAACCAATATGCCCTCTGTACAAAGCTGTCCTCTGTACCCAAGATGTCCTATGCACCAAGATTCCTCTGTACCAAGATGTCTCTGTAACCAGAGATGTCCTCTGTACCAAGAGATCCTCTGTACAAAGATGTCCTCTGTACCAAGATGCCCTCTGTACCAAGACGTCCTCTGTACCAAGATGTCCTCTGTACCAAGATGTCCTCTGTACCAAGATGTTCTCTGTACCAAGATGTCCTCTGTACCAAGATGTCCTCTGTACCAAGATGTCCTCTGTGCCAAGATGTCCTCTGTACCAAGATGTCCTCTGTACCTATATGTCCTCCGTACCATGAGTACTCTGGTACCAAGATGTCCTCTGTACCAAGATGTCCTCTGTACCAAGATGTCCTCTGTACCAAGATGTCCTCTGTACGACGATGTCCTCTGTACCAAGATGTCCTCTGTACCAAGATGTCCTCTGTACCAAGATGTCCTCTGTACCAAGATGCCCTCTTAACCAAGATTGTCCTCTGTAACCAAGGATGCTCTCTGTACAAATGTCCTCTGTACCAAGATGTCCTCTGTACCAAGATGTCCTCTGTACCAAGATGTCCTCTGTACCAAGATGTCCTCTGTACCAAGATGTCCTCTGTACCAAGATGTCCTCTGTCCAAGTTGTCCTCTGTTACCAAGATGCCTCTGTACCAAATGTCCACATGTAACCATGATGTCCTCTGTACCAAGATGTCCTCTGTACCAAGATGTCCTCTGTACCAAGATGTCCTCTGTACCAAGATGTCCTCTGTACCAAGATGTCCTCTGTACCAAGAAGTCCTCTGTACCAAGGATGCCACTGTACCAAGATGTCCTCTGTACCAAGATATACTCTGCAAGAAGATGTCCTTTGTACTAAAATGGCCTCTGAAAAAAGATGTCTTCTCTACTAAGATGTCCTCTATATCAAGATGTCCTTTGTACCAAGATGTCTTCTGTTCTAAGATGTCCTCTGCACCAAGATGTTCTCTGTACCACGATGTCCTATGTACCACGATGTCCTCTGTACCCATATGTATTCTGTACCACGATGTCCTCTGTACCAAGATGTTTTCTGTAGCAAGATGTCCTCTGCACCAAGATGTTCTCTGTACCAAGATGTCCTCTGTACCAAGATGTTCTCTGTACCACTATGTCTTCTGTACCAAGATGTCCAC
The DNA here is from genome assembly GCF_026875155.1 of Cherax quadricarinatus. Classification (NCBI taxonomy): domain Eukaryota; kingdom Metazoa; phylum Arthropoda; class Malacostraca; order Decapoda; family Parastacidae; genus Cherax; species Cherax quadricarinatus. Next base: position 6,713 of record NW_026466763.1, read on the forward strand.
TGTACCACGATGTCTTTTGTACTAAGATGACCTTTATACCAAGATGTCCTCTGTACTAAGATGTTCTCTGTACCAAGATATCCTCTGTACCAATATGTCTTCTGTACCAAGATGTTCTCTGTACCAAGATGTCCTCTGTACCAAGATGTCTTCTGTGCCAAGATGTCCTCTGCACCAAGATGTACTCTGTACCAAGATGTCCTCTGTACCATGATGTACTCTGCACGAAGATGTCCTCTGTCCCAAGATGTCCTCTGTACCAAGATGTCCTCTGTACCAAGATGTCCTCTGTACCAAGATGTCCTCTGTACGACGATGTCCTCTGTACCAAGATGTCCTCTGTACGAAGATGTTCTCTGTACCAAGATGTTCTATGTACCAAGACGTCCTCTGTACCAAGATGTCCTCTGTACCAAGATGTTCTCTGTACCAAGATGTCCTCTGTACCAAGATGTCTTCTGTGCCAAGATGTCCTCTGCACCAAGATGTCCTCTGTACCAAGATGTCCTCTGTACCAAGATGTCCTCTGTACCAAGATGTCCTCTGTACCAAGATGTCCTCTGTACCAAGATGTACTCTGACCAAGATGTTTCTCCATTACCCAGAATGTCCTCTGTACCAAGATGTCCTCTGTACGACGATGTCCTCTGTACCAAGATGTCCTCTGTACAAAGATGTTCTCTGTACCAAAATGTTCTATGTACCAAGACGTCCTCTGTACCAAGATGTCCTCTGTACCAAGATGTTCTCTGTACCAAGATGTTCTATGTACCAAGATGTCCTCTGTACCAAGATGTTCTATGTACAACGATGTCCTCTGTACCAAGATGCTCTATGTACCAAGATGTCCTCTGTACCAAGATGTCCTCTGTACCAAGATGTTCTATGTACCAAGATGTCCACTGTACCAAGATGTCCTCTGAACCAAGATGTTCTATGTACCAAGATGTCCTCTGTACCAAAATGTCCTCTGTACCATGATGTTCTATGTACGACGATGTCCTCTGTACCAAGATGTTCTCTGTACGACGATGTCCTCTGTACCAAGATGTCCTCTGTTCCAAGATGTCCTCTGTACCAAGATGTCCTCTGTACCAAGATATTCTATGTAACAAGATGTCCTCTGTACCAAGATGTTCTATGTACCAAGATGTCCTCTGTACCAAGATGTCCTCTGTACCAAGATGTCCTCTGTACCAAGGTGTCCTCTGTACCAAGATGTTCTATGTACCAAGATGTCCTCTGTACTAAGAATCCTCTGTACCAAGATGTTCTATGTAAGGACGATGTCCTCCTGTACCATGATGTTTCTCTGTACACGATGTCACCCCCCTCTGTACCAAGAGGGTCCTCTGTACCAAGAGATGTTCTCGTACCACGATGTACTCCCTGTGCCAATTTGTCCCTCTGTACCAAGATATCTCTCTACCATGATGTCCTCTGTACCAAGATGTATTCTGTACCATGATGTCCTCTGTACCAAGATGTTCCCTGTACCAAGATGTCCTCTGTACCAAGATATCTCTCTACCATGATGTCCTCTGTACCAAGATGTATTCTGTACCATGATGTCCTCTGTACCAAGATGTTCCCTGTACCAAGATGTCCTCTGTACCAAGATGTTCTCTAAACCAAGATGTCCTCTGTGCCAAGTTGTCCTCTGTACCAAGATATCTCTCTACCATGATGTCATCTGTACCAAAATGTATTCTGTACCAAGATGACCCTCTGTAACCAAGATGACATCTTACAAATGTCCTCTGTACCAAGATGACCTCTGTACCAAGATGTCCTCTGTACCAAGATGTCCCCTGTACCATGATGTCATCTGCAACAAGATATCTCTCTAACCATGATGTCCTCTGTACCAAGATGACCTCTGTACCAAGATGACCTCTGTACCAAGATGTCCTCTGTACCAAGATGTCCTCTGTACCAAGATGTCCTCTGTACCAAGATGTCCTCTTTACAAGAATGTCCCTCTGTACCAAGATGTCATCCTGTACCCAGATGTCCCCTTTACCATGATTGTACCTCTGCACCAAGATATCACTCTACCATGTTGTCCTCTGTAACCAAGATGACTCTATACCATAGATGTTCTCTGTACCAAGATGTCCCCTGTACCATGATGTCCTCTGCACCAAGATATCTCTCTACCATGATGTCCTCTGTACCAAGATGACCTCTGTACCAAGATGTCCTCTGTACCAAGATGTCCTCTGTACCAAGATGTCCTCTGTACCAAGATGTCCCCTGTACCATGATGTCCTCTGCACCAAGATATCTCTCTACGATGATGTCCTCTGTACCAAGATGACCTCTGTACCAAGATGTCCTCTGTACCAAGATGTCCTCTGTACCAAGATGTCCTCTGTACCAAGATGTCCTCTGTACCAAGATGTCCTCTGTTCCAAGATGACCTCTGTACCAAGAAGTCCTCTGTACCAAGATGTCCTCTGTACCAAGATGTCCTCTGTACCATGATGTCCTCTGTACGAAGATGTCCTCTGTACCAAGATGTCCTCTGTACCAAGATGTCCTCTGTACCAAGATGTCCTCTGTTCCAAGATGACCTCTGTACAAGAAGCCCCTCTGTACCAAGATGTACCCTGTACATAATGTCCTCTGCACCAAAAACTCTCTAACGATGATGTCCTCTGTACCAAGATGACCTCAGTACCAAGATGTCCTCTGTACAAGATGTCCCTCTGTACTACCAAGATGTCCTCTGTACGACCAAATGTCCCTCTGTACCAAGATGTCCTCTGTACCAAGATGTCCTCTGTACCAAGATGTCCTCTGTACCAAGATGTCCTCTGTACCAAGATGTCCTCTGTACCAAGATGTCCTCTGTACCAAGATGCCTCTTACCAAGATGACTCTCTGTATCTAGCTGCCCTCTGTACAAAGATTGTCCTCTGTACCAAGATGGTCCTCTGTACAAGATGTCCTCTTACCAAGATGTCCTCTGTACAAGATGTCCTCTGTACTAAGATGTCCCTCTGTACCAAAAGATGTCCTCTGTACCAAGATGCCCTCTGTACCAAGATGTCCTCTGTAACAAGATGTCCTCTGTACCAAGATGCTCTCTGTACCAAGATGTCCTCTGTACCAAGATGTCCTCTGTACCAAGATGTCCTCTGTACCAAGAAGTCCTCTGCACAAAGATGTCCTCTGTGCCAAGATGTCCTCTGTTCCAAGATGTCCTCTGTACCAAGATGTCCTCTGTACCATGATGTACTCTGTACCAAGATGTCCTCTGTACCAAGATGTCCTCTGTACCAAGATGCTCTCTGTACCGAAGATGTCCTCTGTACCAAGATGTCCTCTGTACCAAGATGTCCTCTGTACCAAGATGTCCTCTGTACCAACATGTCCTCTGTGCCAAAATGTCCTCTGTACCAAGATGTCCTCTGTAAGAAGATGTCCTCTGTACCATGATGTACTCTGTACCAAGATGTCCTCTGTACCAAGATGTCCTCTGTACCAAGATGTCCTCTGTACCAAGATGTCCTCTGTACCAAGATGTCCTCTGTACCAAGATGTCCTCTGTACCAAGAAGTCCGCTGTACCAAGATGTCCTCTGTACCAAGATGTCCTCTATACCAAGATATCCTCTGCAAGAAGATGTCCTTTGTACTAAGATGGCCTCTGAAAAAAGATGTCTTCTCTACTAAGATGTCCTCTATATCAAGATGTCCTTTGTACCAAGATGTCTTCTGTTCTAAGATGTCCTCTGCACCAAGATGTTCTCTGTACCACGATGTCCTCTGTACCACGATGTCCTCTGTACCAATAAGTATTCTGTACCACGATGTCCTCTGTACCAAGATGTCCTCTGTACCAAAATGTTCTCTTTACCACTATGTCTTCTGTACCAAGATGTCCACTGTACCACGATGTCTTTTGTACTAAGATGACCTTCATACCAAGATGTCCTCTGTACCAAGATGTTCTCTGTACCAAGATATCCTCTGTACCAATATGTCTTCTGTACCAAGATGTCCTCTGCACCAAGATGTCCTCTGTACGAAGATGTCCTCTGTACCAAGATGTCCTCTGTACCAAGATGTCCTATGTACCAAGATGTCCTCTGTACCAAGATGTTCTATGTACCAAGATGTCCTCTGTACTAAGATATCCTCTGTACCAAGATGTTCTATGTACGACGATGTCCTCTGTACCATGATGTTCTCTGTACGACGATGTCCTCTGTACCAAGATGTCCTCTGTACCAAGATGTTCTCTGTACCACGATGTCCTCTGTGCCAAGTTGTCCTCTGTACCAAGATATCTCTCTACCATGATGTCCTCTGTACCAAGATGTATTCTGTACCATGATGTCCTCTGTACCAAGATGTTCCCTGTACCAAGATGTCCTCTGTACCAAGATATCTCTCTACCATGATGTCCTCTGTACCAAGATGTATTCTGTACCATGATGTCCTCTGTACCAAGATGTTCCCTGTACCAAGATGTCCTCTGTACCAAGATGTTCTCTGTACCAAGATGTCCTCTGTGCCAAGTTGTCCTCTGTACCAAGATATCTCTCTACCATGATGTCATCTGTACCAAAATGTATTCTGTACCAAGATGTCCTCTGTACCAAGATGACCTCTGTTCCAAGATGTCCTCTGTACCAAGATGAGAACCTCTGTACCTAGATGTCCCTCTTGTAACAAGATGTCCCCTGTACCATGATGTCCTCTGCACCAAGATATCTCCCTACCATGATGTCCTCTGTACCAAGATGACCTCTGTACCAAGATGACCTCTGTACCAAGATGACCTCTGTACCAAGATGTCCTCTGTACCAAGATGTCCTCTGTACCAAGATGTCCTCTGTACCAAGATGTCCTCTGTACCAAGATGTCCTCTGTACCAAGATGACCTCTGTACCAAGATGACCTCTGTACCCAGATGACCTTCTGTTCCCAAGAGACTCTGTACCAAGATGTCCCCTGTACCATGATGTCCTCTGCACCAAGATATCTCTCTACCATGATGTCCTCTGTACCAAGATGACCTCTGTACCAAGATGTCCTCTGTACCAAGATGTCCTCTGTACCAAGATGTCCTCTGTACCAAGATGGTACCCTGTACCAATGATGTCACCTCTGCACCAAGATATCTCTCTACGATGATGTCCTCTGTACCAAGATGACCTCTGTACCAAGATGTCCTCTGTACCTAGATGTCCTCTTTACCAAGATGTCCTCTGTACCAAGATGTCCTCTGTACCAAGATGTCCTCTGTGCCAAGATGACCTCTGTACAAAGATTCCTCTGTACCAAGATATCTCTCGTCCAAGATGTCCTCTTTCCAAGATTGTCCTCTGTACCAGATGCCTCTGTACCAAGATGTCCTCGTACCAAGAATGTACCTCTGATACCCATGATTGTCATCTGCACCAAGATATCTCTCTACGATGATGTCCTCTGTACCAAGATGACCTCTGTACCAAGATGTCCTCTGTACCTAGATGTCCTCTGTACCAAGATGTCCTCTGTACCAAGATGTCCTCTGTACCAAGATGTCCTCTGTGCCAAGATGACCTCTGTACCAAGATGTCCTCTGTACCAAGATGTCCTCTGACCCAAATGTCCTCTGTACCAAGATGGGGGACCTCTGTATCCAAGATGACCTCTGTACCAAGATGGACCTCTGTAAACCAGATGACCTCTGTACAAAGATGTTCTCTTACCAAAGAATGTTCCCACTGTACCATGATGTCCTCTGCACCAAGATATCTCTCTACCATGATGTCCTCTGTACCAAGATGACCTCTGTACCAAGATGTCCTCTGTACCAAGATGTCCTCTGTACCAAGATGTCCTCTGTACCAAGATGTACCCTGTACCATGATGTCCTCTGCACCAAGATGTCCTCTGTACCAAGATGTCCTCTGTACCAAGATGTCCTCTGTACCAAGATGTCCTCTGTACCAAGATGTCCTCTGTACCAAGATGCCCTCTGTACCAAGATGTCCTCTGTTCCAAGATGTCCTCTGTACCAAGAAAGTTCCCTCTGACCAAGATGTAGCCTCTGTACCAAGATGTCCTCTGTACCAAGATGTCCTCTGTACCAAGATGTCCTCTGTACCAAGATGTCCTCTGTACCAAGATGTCCTCTGTACCAAGATGTCCTCTGTTCCAAGATGACCTCTGTACCAAGAAGTCCTCTGTACCAAGATGTCCTCTGTACCAAGATGTCCTCTGTACCAAGATGTCCTCCTGTACCAAGATGTCCCTGTACCAAGATGTCCTCTGTACCAAGATGTGGGTCCTCTGTATACCAAGATGTCCTCCTGTACCAAGATGTCCTTCTGTACCAAGATGCCCCTGTACCAAGATGTCCTCTGTAACACTCCATTCGTCTCGACGCTGTACCGAAGATGTCCCTCTGTACCAAAGATGTATTCTGTACCATGATGTCCTCTGTACCAAGATGTTCCCTGTACCAAGATGTCTTCTGTACCAAGATATCTCTCTACCATGATGTCCTCTGTACCCAGATGTATTCTGTACCATGATGTCCTCTGTACCAAGATGTTCCCTGTACCAAGATGTCCTCTGTACCAAGATGCTCTCTGTACCAAGATGTCCTCTGTGCCAAGTTGTCCTCTGTACCAAGATATCTCTCTACCATGATGTCATCTGTACCAAAACGTATTCTGTACCAAGATGTCCTCTGTACCAAGATGACCTCTGTTCCAAGATGTCCTCTGTACCAAGATGACCTCTGTACCAAGATGTCCTCTGTATCAAGATGTCCCCTGTACCATGATGTCCTCTGCACCAAGATATCCCCCTACCATGATGTCCTCTGTACCAAGATGACCTCTGTACCAAGATGACCTATGTACCAAAGATGACCTCTGTACCAGAAGTCCCTCTGTAAAATGTCCTCTGACCAAGATGTCCTCTGTACCAAGATGTCCTCTGTACCAAGATGTCCTCTGTACCAAGATGTCCTCTGTACCAAGATGTCATCTGTACCAAGATGTCCCCTTTACCATGATGTCCTCTGCACCAAGATATCCCCCTACCATGATGTCCTCTGTACCAAGATGACCTCTGTACCAAGATGTCCTCTGTACCAAGATGTCCTCTGTACCAAGATGTCCTCTGTACCAAGATGTCCTCTGTACCAAGATGTCCTCTGTACCAAGATGTCCTCTGTACCAAGATGTCCTCTGTACCAAGATGTCCTCTGTACCAAGATGACCTCTGTACCAAGATGACCTCTGTACCAAGATGACCTCTGTTCCAAGATGTTCTCTGTACCAAGATGTCCTCTGTACCAAGATGTCCCCTGTACCATGATGTCCTCTGCACCATAGATATCTCTTCTATACGATATGTCCTCTGTACCAAGATGACCTCTGTACCAAGATGTCCTCTGTACCAAGATGTCCTCTGTACCAAGATGTCCTCTGTACCAAGATGTCCTCTGTACCAAGATGTCCTCTGTGACCAAGATGACCTCTGTACAAAGATGTCCTCTGTACCAAGATGTCCTCGTAACCAAGATGACCTCTGTAACAAGATGTCCCCTCACCAAGATGTCCTCCTGTACCAAGATGTCCTCATGTACCAAGATTACCCTGTACACATGATGTACCCTGTACCATGATGTCCCCCGTGCAACCAGATGACCTCGTACCAAGATGTCCTCTGTACCAAGATGTCCTCTGTACCAAGATGTCCTCTGCACCAAGATATCTCTCTACGATGATGTCCTCTGTACCAAGATGACCTCTGTACCAAGATGTCCTCTGTACCTAGATGTCCTCTGTACCAAGATGTCCTCTGTACCAAGATGTCCTCTGTACCAAGATGTCCTCTGTACCAAGATGTCCTCTGTACCAAGATGTCCTCTGTACCAAGATGTACTCTGTACCAAGATGTCCCTGGCCAATGACCTCGTACCAAGATGTCCTCTGTACCAAGATGTCCTCAGTACCAAGATGTCCTCTGTAACCAAGATGACCTCACTACAGATGTCCTCTGGTGCCAAGATGTCCTCTGTACCCATAGATGTCATCTTACCAAGATGTCCTCTGTACCAAGATGTCCTCTGTACCAAGATGTCCTCTGTACCAAGATGTCCTCTGTACCAAGATGTACCCTGTACCATGATGTCCTCTGCACCAAGATATCTCTCTACGATGATGTCCTCTGTACCAAGATGACCTCTGTACCAAGATGTCCTCTGTACCTAGATGTCCTCTGTACCAAGATGTCCTCTGTACCAAGATGTCCTCTGTACCAAGATGTCCTCTGTGCCAAGATGACCTCTGTACCAAGATGTCCTCTGTACCAAGATGTCCTCTGTACCAAGATGTCCTCTGTACCAAGATGTCCTCTCTACCAAGATGTCCTCTGTGCCAAGATGTCCTCTGTACCAAGATGTCCTCTGTACAAGGATGCCTCTGTACCAAGATGAGTCCTCTGACCCAGAAAAATGTCCTCCTACCAGATGCCTATGTGCCAAGAATGTCTCTGTAACCAAGATGTCCTCTGTACAAGATGTCCTCTGTACCAAGATGTCCTCTGTACGAAGGTGTCCTTTTCACCAAGATGTTCTATGTACCAAGATGTCCTCTGTACTAAGATATCCTCTGTACCAAGATGTTCTATGTACGCCATGTTCCCTCTGTACCATGATTCTCTGTACGACGATGTCCTCTGTACCAAGATGTCCTCTGCAAAAAGATGTTCTCTGTACTACGATGTGCTCTGTGCCAAGTTGTCCTCTGTACCCAAGAATATCTCTCTCTACCATGATGTCCTCCTTACCAAGATGGTACTCTGTAACCATAATGTCCTCTGAACCAATAAGTTTTCCCTGTACCAAGATGCCTGTGAATACCAAGATATCTCTCTACCAAGATGTCCCTGACCAAGATGTATACTGTACCATGATGTCCCCTTACCAAGAAGGACCTCTGTACAAGATGTTCTCTGTACCAAAATGTCCTCTGTGCCAAGTTGTCCTCTGTACCAAGATATCTCTCTACCATGGTGTCATCTGTACCAAAATGTATTCTGTACCAAGATGTCCTCTGTACCAAGATGACCTCTGTACCAAGATGTCCTATGTACCAAGATGACCACAGTACCAAGATGTCCTCTGTACAAAGATGTCCCCTGTAACTTGATGTCCTCTGCACCAAGATATCTCTCTACCATGATGTCCTCTGTACCAAGATGACCTCTGTACCAAGATGACCTCTGTACCAAGATGTCCTCTGTACCAAGATATCCTCTGTACCAAGATGTCCTCTGTAATAAGATGTCCTCTGTACCAAGATGTCCTCTCTACCAAGATTTCATCTGTATCAAGATGTCCCCTGTACCATGATGTCCTCTGCACCAATATATCTCTCTACCATGATGTCCTCTGTACCAAGATGACCTTATACCAAGATGTCCTCTGTACCAAGATGTCCTCTGTACCAAGATGTCCTCTGTACCAAGATGTCCTCTGTACAAGATGTCCTCTTTAAGCCAAATGTCCTCTGTACCAAGGATATCCTCTGTACCAAGATGACCTCTGTCCACATGACCTCTGTACCCAAGATGTCTCATGTAACAAAGAATGTCCCTTGTACATGACGTCCTCTGCACCAAGATATCTCTTTACCATGATGTCCTCTGTACCAAGATGACCTCTGTACCAAGATGACCTCTGTACCAAGATGACCTCTGTACCAAGATGTCCTCTGTACCAAGATGTCCTCTGTACCAAGATGTCCTCTGTACCAAGATGTCCTCTGTACCAAGATGTCCTCTGTACCAAGATGTCCTCTCTACCAAGATTTCATCTGTACCAAGATGTCCCCTGTTCCATGATGTCCCTCTGCACCTATATATCCCTCTACCATGGTTTTTGTTGGGTATGTCCGCTGTACCCAAGATGACCTCTATACCAAGATGGTCCTCTGTACCAAGATGTCCTCCTGAAACCCCCAAAAGGATGTCCTCTGTACCAAATGTCCCTGTACCAGATGTCCTCTGTACCAAGATGTCTCTGTACCAGGAAGAACCTCTGTACCAAGATGACCTCTGTATCCAAGATGAACCTCTGTACCAAGAATGTCCCTCTGTACCAAGATGTCCTCTGTACCAAGATTCCTCTGTAACCAAAGATGACCTCTGTACCAACATGACCTCTGTACCAAGATGTCCCGCTGTACCATGACGTCCTCTGCACCAAATATCTCCTCTACCATGATGGTCCTCTGTACCAAGATGACCTCTGACCACGATGTCCCCCTGCACCATGGACGGTCTCTGCACCAAGTATCTTCTCTAACCATGATGTCCTCTGTACCTAGAGGACTCTGTACCATGATGACCTCTGTACCAAGATGCCTCAGTACCAAGATGTCCCTCTGTACCAAGATGTCATCTGTACCAAGATGTCCCTCTGTACCAAAAAAAAAAAAAAAAAATGGAGGGACATCCGCCACAAGCGAGTCTCTCCATGCCCAGCTAGACGTCCCCTCGCTGAATCTGTACGGAAGGGCTCAGTGGACAGACAGATAGACAAACTTGAGACACGACCAAACTACTGGACCTCTCCTCCTTGACGAAGACATTCGCAGACTCCACAAACCACACAAACCTTTTCTTCTACTCCTTGCATGATTCCTGCTCCTTAACCCTACTACAAATAACCTTAGCTCCGCTTGACAGGTTCCTTCTAAGACAGGTACCATTCTCTGACCCACGTACGCCTTAGCTTTTTTTTTTGGGTTAAGACATGACTCAGTTCTGCACTCCCTCTAGCTTCCTAAAGGACGCAGTCCCTTATACTCCCAGCTCACCCCACCGGAGTCCCAACAGAAGAACCGGATTTTCTCTTTTCAATATCTGTCCCACGATCGCCTTTGCTGCTGGGTTAAGCCCTGGCTCTATTTCTACGACTAAGAACACTCCTCTTCCAGCACTATTCTTCGTCTGTCCCGTCTCCCCGCTCATCCCATTTGGGATCTTACTGAACTTTTCGTTCGTTCGTTCGTTCTTCTGCTTCAGAATCTCCACGACTATGGTGCTGTTCGCACCTACTCCTAGGTTGAGGGACTGATTACCTCATCTTCTGTACATAGTTCTACTGTCTTCAAGTTATGTCCTAGAATTTGTATTGATAAAGCCACTGGAGGCGAAACGCTACAATAAAGATACCCAGATGTTGCACATGTGTCTACTCTCATCATGTTCTCTGACCAAGATGTCCTTCTGTACCAAATGTTTTCTGTGCCAAAGATGACCTCTGCACCAAGATGTCCTCTGTACCAAGATGTCCTCTGTACCAAGATGTACTCTGCACGAAGATGTCCTCTGTACCAAGATGTCCTCTGTACCAAGATGTCCTCTGTACCAAGATGTCCTCTGTACCAAGATGTCCTCTGTAGCAAGATGTCCCTGTACACGATGTCCTTCTGTACCAAATATCCTCTGTACCAAGATGTTCTCTGTCCAAGATGTTCTATTGTACCCAAGAACGTTCTCTGTACCCAAGAGTCCTCTGTACCAGATGTTTCTCTGTACCAAGATGTTCTATGTACCAAGATGTCCTCTGTACCAAGATGTTCTATGTACGACGATGTCCTCTGTACCAAGATGCTCTATGTACAAAGATGTCCTCTGTACCAAGATGTTCTATGTACCAAGATGTCCTCTGTACCAAGATGTCCTCTGCACCAAGATGTTCTATGTACCAAGATGTCCTCTGTACCAAGATGTCCTCTGTACCATGATGTTCTATGTACGACGATGTCCTCTGTACCAAGATGTTCTCTGTACGACGATGTCCTCTGTACCAAGATGTCCTCTGTACCAAGATGTCCTCTGTACCAAGATGTCCTCTGTACCAAGATGTTCTATGTACCAAGATGTCCTCTGTACCAAGATGTCCTCTGTACCAAGGTGTCCTCTGTACCAAGATGTTCTATGTACAAAGATGTCCTCTGTACTAAGATATCCTCTGTACCAAGATGTTCTATGTACGACGATGTCCTCTGTACCATGATGTTCCTCTGTAGGGGGGGGGGCAGACGATGTCCTCTGGTACCAAGAAGTAACTCTGTAACCAAGATGTTCTCTGTACCACGATGTTCTCTGTACCACGATGTCCTCTGTGCCAAGTTGTCCTCTGTACCAAGATATCTCTCTACCATGATGTCCTCTGTACCAAGATGTATTCTGTACCATGATGTCCTCTGTACCAAGATGTTCCCTGTACCAAGATGTCCTCTGTACCAAGAATCTCCTCTACCATGATGTCCTCTGACCAAGATAGATTCTGTATCTATATGGTCCTCCTGTACCAAGATGTTCCCTGTACCAAGATGCCTCTGTACCAAGATGTTCTCTGTACAAGAAGTCCTCGTGCCAAGTTACCGATCTGTAACCAAGATATCTCTCTACGGCATGGATGTCCATCTGTATCTCAAATGTATTTTCTGTACCAAGATGTCCTTTGTACCAAGATGACCTCTGTACCAAGATGACCTCTGTACCAAGATGACCTCTGTACCAAGATGTCCTCTGTACAAAGATGTCGCCCCCTGTAACCAAGATGTCCTCATGGCACAAAGATATCTCTCAACCAATGATGTCCCTTGTACCAAAGATGACCTCTGTAACCCAGATGACATCTGTACCAAGGTGTCCTCTGTACCAAGATGTCCTCTGTACCAAGATGTCCTCTGTACCAAGATGTCCTCTGTACCAAGATGTCCTCTGTACCAAGATGTCATCTGTACCAAGATGTCCCCTGTACCATGATGTCCTCTGCACCAAGATATCTCTCTACCATGATGTCCTCTGTACCAAGATGACCTCTGTACCAAGATGTCCTCTGTACCAAGATGTCCTCTGTACCAAGATGTCCTCTGTATCAAGATGCTTCTGTACAAGATGTCCTCTTGTACCAAGATGGACCTCTGTACCAAGATGACCACTTACCAAATGACCTCTGTAAACCAAGATTCCTCTTACCAAATGTCCTACTTACCAAGATGTCCTCTGTACCAAGATGTTCTCTGTACCAAGATGTCCTCTGTACCAAGATGTACCCTGTGCCATGATGTCCTCTGCACCAAGATATCTCTCTAACGAGGATGTCCCTCTGACAAGATGACCTCTGTACCAAGATGTCCCTGAACAAAGATGTCCCTCTGTACAAGATGTCCTCGTACCAAGATGTCCCTCTGTACCAAGATGTCTCTGATGCCAAGATGACCTCTGTACCCAGATGTCCCCTGTACCAAGATGTCCTCAGTACAAAGATGTCCTCTGTACCATGATGCCCTCTGTACCAAGATGTCCTCTGTAACAAGATGTCCTCTGTACCAAGATGTCCTCTGTACCAAGATGACATCTGTACCAAGATGTCATTTGTACCAAGAAATCCTCTGAACCAAGATGTCCTCTGTACCAAGATATCCTCTGTACCAATATATCCTCTGAACCATTATGTCCTCTACCGAGATGACCACTTACCAAGATGCCCACTGTACCAAGGTGTCCTCTGTACCAAGGTGTCCTCTGCACCAAGATGTCCTCTGTGCCAAGATGACTTCTGTACCAAGATGTCCTCTGTACCAAATGTTCTCTTGTACCATATGTCCTCTTACCAAGAATGTCCTCTGTAACAAGATGACCTCTGTACCAAGATGTCCTCTGTACCAAAATGTCCTCTGTACCAAGATGTCCTCTGTACCAAGATGTCCTCTGTACCAAGATGTCCTCTGTACCAAGATGTCCTCTGTACCAAGATGTTCTCTGTACCAAGATGTCCTCTGTACCAAGATAACCTCTGTACCAAGATGTCACTGTCCTAATGTTTCTCTGTACCAAGATTCCCCTGTAAAAAACCAATGTCCTCTGCACCAAGATGTCCTCTGTACCAAGATGTCCTCTGCACCAAGATGTCCTCTGCACCAAGATGTCCTCTGTACCAAGATGACCTCTGTACCAAGATGACCTCTGTACCAAGGTGTCCTCTGTACCAAGATGTCCTCTGTACCAAGATGTTCTCTGTACCAATATGTTCTATGTACCAAGATGTCCTCTGTACCAAGATGTCCTCTGTACCAAGATGTCCTCTGTACCAAGATGTCCCCTGTACCATGATGTCCTCTGCACCAAGATATCTCTCTACCATGATGTCCTCTGTACCAAGATGTCCTCTGTACCAAGATGTCCTCTGTACCAAGATGTCCTCTGTACCAAGATGTCCTCTGTACCAAGATGTCCTCTGTACCAAGATGTCCTCTGTACCAAGAGACCCTGTAACCATGAAGTCCTCGTACCAAGATGTCCTCTTTATCAAGATGTCCTCTGTACCAAGATGTCCTCTGTACCAAGATGTCCTCTGTACCAAGATGTCCTTTGTACCAAGATGTCCTCTGTACCAAAATGACCTCTGTACCAAGATGTCCTCTGTACCAAGGTGTCCTCTGTACCAAGATGACCTCTGTACCAAGATGTCCTCTGTACCAAGATGTCCTCTGTACCAAGATGTCCTCTGTACCAAGATGTCCTCTGTACCAAGATGTCCTCTGTACCAAGATGTCCTCTGTACCAAGATGTCTTCTGTACCAAAATGACCTCTGTACCAAGATGTCCTCTGTACCAAGATGTCCTCCAGCACAAGATGTCCTCTGTACCAAGATTTTCTTGTACCAAATTGACGACACTGTACCAAGATGTCCTCTGTACCAAGATGTCCTCTGTACCAAGATGTCCTCTGTACCAAGATGTCCTCTGTACCAAGATGTCCTCTGTACCAAGATGTCCTCTGTACCAAGATGTCCTCTGTACCAAGATGACCTCTGTACCAAGATGTCCTCTGTAACAAGATGTCCTCTGTTACCAGATGTCCTCTTGTTACCAAAGATGTCCCACTGTTAACCAAGATGTCCTCTGTCTTTACCAAGATGTCTCTCTGTACCAAGATTCCCTCTGTAAAACAGATGTCCTCTGTACCAAGATTCCCTCTGTAACCAATATGCCCTCTGTACAAAGCTGTCCTCTGTACCCAAGATGTCCTATGCACCAAGATTCCTCTGTACCAAGATGTCTCTGTAACCAGAGATGTCCTCTGTACCAAGATGTCCTCTGTACAAAGATGTCCTCTGTACCAAGATGCCCTCTGTACCAAGACGTCCTCTGTACCAAGATGTCCTCTGTACCAAGATGTCCTCTGTACCAAGATGTTCTCTGTACCAAGATGTCCTCTGTACCAAGATGTCCTCTGTACCAAGATGTCCTCTGTGCCAAGATGTCCTCTGTACCAAGATGTCCTCTGTACCAATATGTCCTCCGTACCATGATGTACTCTGTACCAAGATGTCCTCTGTACCAAGATGTCCTCTGTACCAAGATGTCCTCTGTACCAAGATGTCCTCTGTACGACGATGTCCTCTGTACCAAGATGTCCTCTGTACCAAGATGTCCTCTGTACCAAGATGTCCTCTGTACCAAGATGCACTCTTAACCAAGATTGTCCTCTGTAACCAAGGATGCTCTCTGTACAAATGTCCTCTGTACCAAGATGTCCTCTGTACCCAAGAATGTCCTCTGTAACCAAGATGTCCTCTGTACCAAGATGTCCTCTGTACCAGATGTCCTCTGTCCCAAGATGTCCTCTGTCCAAGTTGTCCTCTGTTACCAAGATGCCTCTGTACCAAATGTCCACATGTAACCATGATGTACTCTGTACCAAGATGTCCTCTGTACCAAGATGTCCTCTGTACCAAGATGTCCTCTGTACCAAGATGTCCTCTGTACCAAGATGTCCTCTGTACCAAGATGTCCTCTGTACCAAGACGTCCACTGTACCAAGATGTCCTCTGTACCAAGATATACTCTGCAAGAAGATGTCCTTTGTACTAAAATGGCATCTGAGAAAAGATGTCTTCTCTACTAAGATGTCCTCTATATCAAGATGTCCTTTGTACCAAGATGTCTTCTGTTCTAAGATGTCCTCTGCACCAAGATGTTCTCTGTACCACGATGTCCTATGTACCACGATGTCCTCTGTACCCATATGTATTCTGTACCACGATGTCCTCTGTACCAAGATGTTTTCTGTAGCAAGATGTCCTCTGCACCAAGATGTTCTCTGTACCAAGATGTCCTCTGTACCAAGATGTTCTCTGTACCACTATGTCTTCTTTACCAAGATGTCCACTGTACCACGATTGTCTTTGTACTAAGATGACCTTTATACCAAGATGTCCTCTGTACTAAGATGTTCTCTGTACCAAGATATCCTCTGTACCAATATGTCTTCTGTACCAAGATGTTCTCTGTACCAAGATGTCCTCTGTACCAAGATGTCTTCTGTGCCAAGATGTCCTCTGCACCAAGATGTCCTCTGTACCAAGATGTCCTCTGTACCAAGATGTACTCTGCACGAAGATGTCCTCTGTCCCAAGATGTCCTCTGTACCAAGATGTCCTCTGTACCAAGATGTCCTCTGTACCAAGATGTCCTCTGTACCAAGATGTCCTCTGTACCAAGATGTCCTCTGTACGAAGATGTTCTCTGTACCAAGATGTTCTATGTACCAAGACGTCCTCTGTACCAAGATGTCCTCTGTACCAAGATGTTCTCTGTACCAAGATGTCCTCTGTACCAAGATGTCTTCTGTGCCAAGATGTCCTCTGCACCAAGATGTCCTCTGTACCAAGATGTCCTCTGTACCAAGATGTCCTCTGTACCAAGATGTCCTCTGTACCAAGATGTCCTCTGTACCAAGATGTACTCTGACCAAGATGTTTCTCCATTACCCAGAATGTCCTCTGTACCAAGATGTCCTCTGTACGACGATGTCCTCTGTACCAAGATGTCCTCTGTACAAAGATGTTCTCTGTACCAAAATGTTCTATGTACCAAGACGTCCTCTGTACCAAGATGTCCTCTGTACCAAGATGTTCTCTGTACCAAGATGTTCTATGTACCAAGATGTCCTCTGTACCAAGATGTTCTATGTACAACGATGTCCTCTGTACCAAGATGCTCTATGTACCAAGATGTCCTCTGTACCAAGATGTCCTCTGTACCAAGATGTTCTATGTACCAAGATGTCCACTGTACCAAGATGTCCTCTGTACCAAGATGTTCTATGTACCAAGATGTCCTCTGTACCAAGATGTCCTCTGTACCATGATGTTCTATGTACGACGATGCCTCTGTACAAGATGTTTCTCTGTACGACCGATGTCCTCTGACCAAGATGTCCTCTGTTCCAAGATGTCCCTGTACCACGATGTCCTCTGTAACCAAGATATTCTAATGTAACAAGATGTCCACTGTACAAGATGTTCTATGTACCAAGATGTCCTCTGTACCAAGATGTCCTCTGTACCAAGATGTCCTCTGTACCAAGGTGTCCTCTGTACCAAGATGTTCTATGTACCAAGATGTCCTCTGTACTAAGATATCCTCTGTACCAAGATGTTCTATGTACGACGATGTCCTCCTGTACCATGATGTTTCTCTGTACACGATGTCACCCCCCTCTGTACCAAGAGGGTCCTCTGTACCAAGAGATGTTCTCGTACCACGATGTACTCCCTGTGCCAATTTGTCCCTCTGTACCAAGATATCTCTCTACCATGATGTCCTCTGTACCAAGATGTATTCTGTACCATGATGTCCTCTGTACCAAGATGTTCCCTGTACCAAGATGTCCTCTGTACCAAGATATCTCTCTACCATGATGTCCTCTGTACCAAGATGTATTCTGTACCATGATGTCCTCTGTACCAAGATGTTCCCTGTACCAAGATGTCCTCTGTACCAAGATGTTCTCTAAACCAAGATGTCCTCTGTGCCAAGTTGTCCTCTGTACCAAGATATCTCTCTACCATGATGTCATCTGTACCAAAATGTATTCCTGTACCAAGATGACCCTCTGTAACCAAGATGACATCTTACAAATGTCCTCTATACCAAGATACCCCTCTGTACCAAGATGTCCTCTGTACCAAGATGTCCCCTGTACCATGATGTCATCTGCAACAAGATATCTCTCTACCATGATGTCCTCTGTACAAAGATGACCTCTGTACCAAGATGACCTCTGTACCAAGATGTCCTCTGTACCAAGATGTCCTCTGTACCAAGATGTCCTCTGTACCAAGATGTCCTCTTTACAAGAATGTCCCTCTGTACCAAGATGTCATCCTGTACCCAGATGTCCCCTTTACCATGATTGTACCTCTGCACCAAGATATCACTCTACCATGTTGTCCTCTGTAACCAAGATGACTCTATACCATAGATGTTCTCTGTACCAAGATGTCCCCTGTACCATGATGTCCTCTGCACCAAGATATCTCTCTACCATGATGTCCTCTGTACCAAGATGACCTCTGTACCAAGATGTCCTCTGTACCAAGATGTCCTCTGTACCAAGATGTCCTCTGTACCAAGATGTCCCCTGTACCATGATGTCCTCTGCACCAAGATATCTCTCTACGATGATGTCCTCTGTACCAAGATGACCTCTGTACCAAGATGTCCTCTGTACCAAGATTCCTTCTGTACCAATATGTCCTCTGTATCCAAGATGTCCTCTGTACCAAGATGTCCTCTGTACCAAGATGTCCTCTGTACCAAGATGTCCTCTGTACCAAGATTCCCTCTGTACCAAGATGTCCTCTGTACCAAGATGTCCTCTGTACGAAGATGTCCTCTGTACCAAGATGTCCTCTGTACCAAGATGTCCTCTGTACCAAGATGTCCTCTGTTCCAAGATGACCTCTGTACAAGAAGCCCCTCTGTACCAAGATGTACCCTGTACCATAATGTCCTCTGCACCAAAAACTCTCTAACGATGATGTCCTCTGTACCAAGATGACCTCAGTACCAAGATGTCCTCTGTACAAGATGTCCCTCTGTACTACCAAGATGTCCTCTGTACGACCAAATGTCCCTCTGTACCAAGATGTCCTCTGTACCAAGATGTCCTCTGTACCAAGATGTCCTCTGTACCAAGATGTCCTCTGTACCAAGATGTCCTCTGTACCAAGATGTCCTCTGTACCAAGATGCCTCTTACCAAGATGACTCTCTGTATCTAGCTGCCCTCTGTACAAAGATTGTCCTCTGTACCAAGATGGTCCTCTGTACAAGATGTCCTCTTACCAAGATGTCCTCTGTACAAGATGTCCTCTGTACTAAGATGTCCCTCTGTACCAAAAGATGTCCTCTGTACCAAGAGCCCTTGTAACCAAGATGTCCCTCTGAACCAAAATGTCCTCTGTACCAAGATGCTCTCTGTACCAAGATGTCCTCTGTACCAAGATGTCCTCTGTACCAAGATGTCCTCTGTACCAAGAAGTCCTCTGCACAAAGATGTCCTCTGTGCCAAGATGTCCTCTGTTCCAAGATGTCCTCTGTACCAAGATGTCCTCTGTACCATGATGTACTCTGTACCAAGATGTCCTCTGTACCAAGATGTCCTCTGTACCAAGATGCTCCTCTGTACCGAAGATGTCCTCTGTACCAAGATCTCTGTACCAAGATGTCCTCTGTACCAAGATGTCCTCTGTACCAACATGTCCTCTGTGCCAAAATGTCCTCTGTACCAAGATGTCCTCTGTAAGAAGATGTCCTCTGTACCATGATGTACTCTGTACCAAGATGTCCTCTGTACCAAGATGTCCTCTGTACCAAGATGTCCTCTGTACCAAGATGTCCTCTGTACCAAGATGTCCTCTGTACCAAGATGTCCTCTGTACCAGAAGTCCGCTGTACCAAGATGTCCTCTGTACCAAGATGTCCTCTGTACCAAGATATCCTCTGCAAGAAGATGTCCTTTGTACTAAGATGGCCTCTGAAAAAAGATGTCTTCTCTACTAAGATGTCCTCTATATCAAGATGTCCTTTGTACCAAGATGTCTTCTGTTCTAAGATGTCCTCTGCACCAAGATGTTCTCTGTACCACGATGT
Source organism: Cherax quadricarinatus (assembly GCF_026875155.1). Classification (NCBI taxonomy): domain Eukaryota; kingdom Metazoa; phylum Arthropoda; class Malacostraca; order Decapoda; family Parastacidae; genus Cherax; species Cherax quadricarinatus. The sequence continues at coordinate 26,694 of NW_026466763.1, forward strand.
CCTCTGTACCACGATGTCCTCTGTACCAATAAGTATTCTGTACCACGATGTCCTCTGTACCAAGATGTCCTTTCTGTACCAAAATGTTTCTCTTTAACCACTATGTCTTCTGTAACCAAGAATTCCCACTGTACCACGATGTCTTTTGTACTAAGATGACCTTTATACCAAGATGTCCTCTGTACCAAGATGTTCTCTGTACCAAGATATCCTCTGTACCAATATGTCTTCTGTACCAAGATGTCCTCTGCACCAAGATGTCCTCTGTACCAAGATGTCCTCTGTACCAAGATGTCCTCTGTACCAAGATGTCCTATGTACCAAGATGTCCTCTGTACCAAGATGTTCTATGTACCAAGATGTCCTCTGTACTAAGATATCCTCTGTACCAAGATGTTCTATGTACGACGATGTCCTCTGTACCATGATGTTCTCTGTACGACGATGTCCTCTGTACCAAGATGTCCTCTGTACCAAGATGTTCTCTGTACCACGATGTCCTCTGTGCCAAGTTGTCCTCTGTACCAAGATATCTCTCTACCATGATGTCCTCTGTACCAAGATGTATTCTTACCAGATGTCCCCTGTACCAAGATGTTCCCCTGTACCAAAAGGGGCCTCTGTCCCAAGATTTTTTCTCTGTACCAAAATGTCCTCTGTGCCAAGTTGTCCCTGTACCAGTTTCTCTCTCCCTGATGTCATCGTCCAAAAATGTTTTCTGTCCCAAGATGTCCTTTACCAAGATACCTCTGTACCAAGATGTCTTCTGTACCACGATGACCTCGTCCCAAGTTTCCCTGTACCAAGATGCCCCCCTGTACCATGATGCCCTCTGCACCAAGATATCTCTTTACCATATGCCTCGTCCCAAGATGACCTCTTACCAAGATGCCCTCTGTCCAAGATGTCCTCTGTACCCAAGATGTCCTCTGTCCCAAAGATGTCCTCTTACCAAGATGTCCCTGTCCCCAAGAGTCCTCTCCCAAGATGTCATCTGTCCCAAGATTCCCCTGTACCATGCCCTTAACCCAAATATCTCCTACCATATGTCCTCTGTACCAAAATACCTCATACCAAGAGTCCTCTTCCAAGATTCCTCGTACCAAAGATGCCCTTGTCCAAGAGTCCTCTGTCCCAAAGTTTTTCCCTGTACCAAGATGACCTCGTAAAAGTGACCCTGACCAAGATGACCCTGTACCAAGATGTTCTCTGTCCCAAAGCCCCCCTGTACCTTTTGTCCTCTGCACCAAAGAATTCTCTCCCCATATGCCTCTGTCCCAAGATGCCTCTGTCCCAAAGAACCTCTTTCCAAGATGTCCTCTGAAACCAAGAGTCCTCTGTAAAAAAGAGTCCTCTGACCAAATTACCCTGTACCATGATGTCCTCTGCCCCCAGATATCTCTCTAGATGATGCCCTTTGTACCAAGATGTCCTCTGTACCAAGATGTCCTCTGACAAAATGTCCTCTGTACCAAGATTTTTATCTGTGCCAAAAAGGTCCCTTTTTTCTGTCCAAGATGACCCTGTACCAAGATGCCCTCTGTACCAAGATGCCCCTTTTTTCCCAAAATTTCCCCCTGTACCAAATTTCCTCTGTCCAAGTTCCTCTTACCAAGATGTCCTCTGTCCCAAGATGTCCTCTTACCAAGATGCCTCGTCCCAAGAGTACCCTGTACATGAGGGCCTCTGAAAACCAAATCTCTCTACGATGATGTCCCCCTGTACCAAGATACCTCGTACCAAATGCCCTGTACCAAGATTCCCTGTACCAAAGCCTCTCCCCAATGCCTCTGTACCAAGATGTCCTCTTTACCAAGATGTCCTCTGTCCCAAGATGATCTGTCCCAAGTTTCCCTCTGTCCCAAGATGTCCCTGTCCCCAAGTTCCCTCTGTCCCAAGATGTCCTCGTACCAAATTCCTCTGTACCAAATGACCTCGGGTAAAAGATGTCCTCTGTACCAAGTTTCCCCCTGTAATATGTCCTCTGCACCAATATATCTCTCTCCTGATTCCTCTGACCAAAGAGACCTCTGTACCAAGATGCCTCTGCCCAAAAGGGCCCTCTTGTTGCAACCCTTGAAGGGGTTCAATGATTATTATGTATATATAAGATATTATCTTTTCTATAATTTTATATTGCTTAATTTGTGATAAAAGCTAAATCGTAAATGTATGACTTTATAATTATTTGACTGTTTTTATTCTTATTTTTACTTATGTTGCAGGATGTCATAATAAGTGCTCAAAAAAACTGAATTATCCCCTTTTCGCTCTTTTAAATGCCGGCTTTTGACGCAGTTGTCCATGAAACAAAAACATGATCGAGGGGGTGGGTGTCCTCACCCCTCGTGAAGTAATTTTAGTCTGCTCTAGACCGCTTGGTGGTTGGACAATTTTCTGTTCTTATTCTTGTTTTCTGTAGAACTCTGTTTTCGAACATTGTATAAACTTAGTGATTTTCACGTTGTACTGAGGTTGTGTTTTCGCTTAGACACCCGAGCATCTCCCGGTCTGAGCTATAGCTTTTGACCTAATTTGTACTGGTTTTTTTTGTGTATTTTTAATCGGGTTTTTCCTATGCTGAACTTAATTCGTAGTATGGGAGTTTTGAACTTTTGGAGGTCTCTGATGGTCCCTATTAGTGTCGTTATATTATCTCCTTGATCCTGATTGTGTCGCGTCGCTTGTTTTTGGCTATTGGGCTTAGCATTCTTTTCATTGTTCAAGCAGACTGTTCTGGGTTTCCACGGTCAAGAAGTTAGTTTAGTGAGGACTTGCTTTACTTGTTTTGTCTGTCGAGTCGTGAGCATAGTGAACTACTTAGAGCACTTCAACATACATACACACTTGAAAAAATTTGAATATCTTATTAAATGTTAAAGTACCGATGGGCTTAAGAATTATAAATGTGAATGTGCTTTCAGCAAATAATATTGAACCGAGAGATTGATTTTATTTTGATTGCTGTGATTAATTTTTTTGATAATATACCTTAACTTAATAAAAATTTTTTAAATTTTAATTTCTCTAGTTGTAGCCAACCCGTTGTAAAACCTGAAAAACCCCATTGAATAATTTCTGGGAATTTTAATGAATTTAAATTTGGACAAGGATACTGACACTTTTTACGAAAAACCCGTAACGGCTGGTGCAGAAGGCAGTCCCTTTCCCCGTATTTTTATGGAGATCTCTAAGTTTTAGAATCGGTTTTTTGTAAACCTCTGTACCAAAATGACCTCTGTACCAAGAGTCCTCTGTACCAAGAGTCCTCTGTACCCCAAAATGTCCTCTGTACCAAGATGTCCCTTTTACAAGATGTCCTCTGTACCAAGATGTCCTCTGTACCAAGATGTCCTCTGTACCAAAGACCTCTGTACCAAGATGTCCTCTGTACCGATTTCTCTGTACCAAATGTCCTCTGTACCCAAAATGTCCTCGGGCCTTGCACCAGATGTCCCTATACCAAATGCCTCTGCACCAAGATGCCTCCCCAAGATGTCCCGTACCCAAAATGAACTCTGTACCAAGAGGGCCTCGTACCAAGATGTCCTCGTACCAAAAGTTTTCCCGTACCAACGTTCTATGTACCAAGATGCCTCTGTACCAAAGTCCCCTGACAAAGATGTCCTCTGTACCCAAATGTCCCCGTACCATGATGTCCTCTGCCCAGATATCTCTCACCTGTGTCCCCCTTACCAAGATTGCTCCCGTACAAGATTCTCTGTAAAATGTCCCCTGTAATAGATGTCCTCTGTACCAAAAATGTCCTCTGTCCAAGAGTCCTCTGTACCAAGATACCTTTCCTGAACCAGTGTCCTCTTAAAAACCCAAAATGTTTTTCCCTTTCCCGTACCAAGATGTCCTCGTACCAAGATGTCCTCTGTACCCAAATGTCCTCTTTACCCAAAATGACCTCTGTACCAATGTCTTTTGTACCAAAAATTCCCTGTACCAAATGTCCTCTGTACCCAAAATTACTCGGTCCAAAATGTCCCCTGTACCCAAATGCCTCTGTACCCTATGTCCTCTGTACGAAGTGACCTCGTACCAAATGTCCTTTGTACCAAATGTTCTCGTACCAAGTGTCCTTTACCAAGATGTCCTCTGTACCAAGATGACCTCTGTACCAAGATGTCCTCTGTACCAAAATGTCCTCTGTACCAAGATGTCCTCTGTACCAAGATGTCCTCTGTACCAAGATGTCCTCTGTACCAAGATGTCCCCTGTACCAAGATTCCTTTTAACCCAAAATGTCCTCTGTACCAAAAGTCCTCTGTACCAAATTCCCTGTACCAAGAGTCTCTTACCCAAAATTCCCCTGTACCAAGTTCCTCTGCACCAAGATGTCCCCTGTACCAAGATGTTCTCTGACCAAAATGACCTCTGTACCAAGATGTCCTCTGTACCAAGATTCCTCTGTAAAAAAGTCCCTTCCAAAATTCCTCTGTACCAAGATGTCCCCTTACCAAGAGTCCTTGTACCAAGATGTCCTCTTTACCCAAATGTCCCGTACCAAATGTCCTCTGTACCAAGAGTCCCTGTACCAAAATGCCCCCTGTACCCGATTCCCCCCTTTTACAAAATGTCCTCTGACAAAAAATGTCCTCTGTACAAAAATGTCCTCTGTACCAAAATGTCCTCTGTACCAGATGTCCTCTTAAACCCAAAATGCCCCCCTGTACCAAGATGCCCTGTACCCAAAATGCCCCCTGTACAAAAT
>NW_026466764.1:0-11115 GCF_026875155.1 Cherax quadricarinatus
GAAAATTTGTTGAAAGGTAGTGTCATGATATATAAGTGCTAAAGGCGAGTGTCCTTATTGCTGTAATTTAAAACCTGTTTAGGGAAAATATTGATATTGATGGGAACGTTGTAATTTTGAGGTTATTATGAAGTGTGTGTTTTGTTAAGAATGTTTTAGTAATAAAGTCACTTGTTAGTGCAAACTGTAGTGAGTGTAAGTATGTAGTGTTGGACAAACCCAGTTGGTACGAGACACTGAATGTTGCAACTGGTAGGATGGTATATGCCGAAATGCTTGCACATTATTTGATAGTCAACTACCAATTTGATCACAGCATCAATTGTGGCACCAATGCCATAATTTGAATGATGGTCCCTTGTGTGTCAAGTTCCATCATATGTAACATCAATAAAGAACCTCCCACTTTGGTTGGTACACTGCTACCATTGGGCGTATCCGTGTAACATATTGCCACGTCAACTTCTGCACTTTTTTATTTATTTATTGGACGATTTTGATGTAACTTTATTTAATATACATGACTTGCCTAGAGTCAGTGATAAAAATTCCCAATTGAAATCGAGCGAAGGCAAAAAAAAAAAAAAAAAAGTCCAACGCGACCCATAGTGTTCCCTCATGATAACTAGAATTAACTGTTTCAGTTACTTTTTTCCCCTCTCATGGTACACTAAGGTTCACCACACACTCTTCCTCGTCCATGGTACACAACAGTTCACCACACACTTTTCCCTCGTCATGGTACACAAAGGTTCACAAGCACACTCTTCCCTCGTCATGGTACACAAAGGTTCACCAGCACACTCTTCCCTCGTCATGGTACACAAAGGTTCACCAGCACACTCTTCCCTCGTCATGGTACACAAAGGTTCACCAGCACACTCTTCCCTCGTCATGGTAAACAAAGGTTCACCAGCACACTCTTCCCTCGTCATAGTACACAAGGTTCACAAGTACACTCTTCCCTCTCATGTACACAGAGGTTCACAAGTACACTCTTCCCTCGTCATGGTACACAAAGGTTCACAAGCACACTCTTCCCTAGTCATGGTACACAAAGGTTCACCAGCACACTTTTCCCTCATCATGGTACACAGAGTTCACAAGCACACTCTTCCTCGTAATGGTACACAAAGGTTTCACAAGCTACACACTTCCTCGTCATGGTACACAAGTTAGAAAGCCACACTCTTCCCCCCGTCATGGTACACATGTTTTTACAAGCACACTCTTCCCTCGTCATGGTACACAAGGTTCACCACACACTCTTCCCTCGTCATGTACACAGAAGTTCAAAAAAGCCACTCGTCCCTCGGCAAGGTACACAGAGTTTCACCACACTTACTTTTCCTCGTCCCATGGTACACAAAGTTCACCAGCACACTTTTTCCACATCATGGACACAGAGTTACAAACACCACTTCCATACGCTCATTCTGTATTTTTCCACTTATACATCTTACACACACTGAACGAAACAGACACGAAAAAAGCAACACATACACCTGTACATAACGTGTTACAAACACAGACACTCCTTCACAGACACGACGGGTCACCCACACACATTCACCAAACACTGACGGTCACCAACACACCTTTCCAGCAGACAGTGAGGGGTCACACACACCTTCAGACAGACACTGACGGGTCACCAACATCACCTCAGCAGAAAGTGACGGGCCACCACACACCATCAGCAGAAATGACGGGTCACCAACACCTTAGACAGACAGTGACGGGCACCACACACCTTCAGCAAGTGACCGGTCACCACACACCTTCAGCAGAGGGTGACGGTCATCACACACCTTCACAGACTCTGACGGTTCGCCACACCACATTCAGCAAGACACTGACGGGTCACCACAATGGGGGACACCTTCAGCAGAAGTGATTGTCCACCCCACACCTTCAGCAGAAAGTGACGTGTCCACCACACACCCTTTCAGCAGAAGTGACGGTCACCACACACCTACAGCAAACAGTGACGGTCACAACACACACCTTCATATATATATAAAATATACAAATGCAATACATCTTAAAGTACGTACTTGTAGTATACATGTAACATTTAACCAGTGATTCTCATCTGTGACCTTCAAACTCATTTACGAAACACGAGAAACAGAGATTATTATAATTTTTCTACAGTTTTTATGGAGGAGATTTAGTGATTCGCATTTGACAGTCATCAATACACAATAATATGTACGTTCATACACAATATGTGACGCTCATACATAATATTTGACAGTCATCAATACACAATAACATGTACACTCACACACAATTTGATAAAGACACATGTGCAACTCTTGGGTATCTTTATTGAGGAAACGTTTCGCCACACTGTGGCTTCATCAGTCCATACAAAGGAGAAACTTGGAGAACAGGAGGAGAAAGAGGTAATCAGTCCCTCAGCCTTGAGTCGATGTGGTCAGTCCATCAATCTTGAATAGATTGATGGACTGACCACATCGACTCAAGGCTGAGGGACTGGATTAACCCTATTCTTCTCTGTCTCCAAGTTCTCCTTTGTATGGAACTGATGAAGCCACAGTGTGCGAAACGTTCCTCAATAAGATGACCCAAGAGTATGCACATTGTGTCTAATTAAACAAAACGTGTCGGTTCTGTGACCAACATCTACACACACAATTAGCGACGCTCATAAGCAATAAGTGACACTCACACACATTTACGTGAACCAAACATTCAATCTTACAAATAGCAGTAGAACCACAAATGACAATCATCAACATACACTAACATACACCAATTCACAATACCACGTAAGAATATGTACATAAGAATGTTTTATGTACACAGGACACAGTCCTGCATTAGTTCCCAAACGTGTTCCGCCGGGTGATGCCGTTTCCCATGCTCCTGGACAGGTCACTCATGAAGCTCACCTCACTGGGAATCCTGCTGTCAATCTCCTGGACAGGTCACTCATGAAGCGTCACATCACTGTGATCCAGCTGCCAGTTCCCTGACCAGGTCACTCCATGAAGCGTCACATACAGGGATCCAGCTCCCCAGCTCCTGGGCAGGTCAACATCGAAGTGTCACACACTGGTTGATCCAGCTGCCAGGCCTCCTGACAGGTCACTCATGAAGCGTCACATCACTGGAGACCAGCTGTCAGGCTCCTGGCAGGTCAGCTCATGAAGTGGTCACATCCACTGGACTCACTCATGAGTGTCCGCATCACTGGACTGGTCCACTCATGAAGTGTCACATTCACTGGACAGGTCACTCATGAAGTGTCACATCACTGGACAAGTCGTACCCTCAAGGAAAGGTTTCCTTGAAGTTTTGGTGAGGGGCTCTTGATTTAGGGAATTGGATCTGTGCTCCAGTTCCCCAAAATAAGCTGAAAGCCTTCCACATCCCCCCCACCACCAGGGCGCTGTATAATCCTCCGGGTTTAGCGCTTCCCCTTTGACAATAATAATAATAATGGACAAGCCATAATAAAAAAATGCTTTCTACGTAGGTGGAATGTGTCCATCTACTTATTGTTTCAACAGCACAACTCACTTGGTGCTTAGTAGACAAGTCGTAGTGGGTGATCTGTGAGTGGACGACAACGTTTACCTTCTTGGAGTTATGAAGATGTTGCTACCCAGGTCAGTCTCAAGTTGAGGATTGACTGCAAAGTGGGACAAAGCATCTGTGACTTCGAGGAAGAACTTTCACGCTCCCCATGCTGAAGTCTTACTGTATCCGCCTTAGAAAAAGATATCAGAGAAACGTTTTCGCCAGCCAATATTTGTTCATTCCAGTAAAGAGATGTTACTACAATAAAGATACCCTGTGTCCAAAAGTCTCATTCATCCCACTTTTTTGCTTCTCTAAACCATTTATCCAACAATAGTATCATAGTTTTTGAAGTTGTGGAAAACACGCAGAATCAGTGCTGCTCTTTTCTTAGTCTACGGAGATGTATTGACATGCATTTTATATAAAATTGTTTTCCAGTATGAAAGGTCACCTCCCCATATACTTGCAGCTGGACCTATAAGGAGCACAGCAACGTATGTACAAATAAGCGAGCTACATGCCACACAAAAGCCCATTCATGCACTTTAATAAGAATTATGATGATGGCAGCCCTTCTTTCAGGTGGAAGACCATGTTTGGCAGCTCGCTGAAGACCTGGTGGAAGACTTGCTGGAAGAACCCAATATTTGGCAGTTCTTGCTGGAAGACCATGTTTGGCAGTCCTTGCTGGAAACCATGTTGGCAGTCTTGCTGAAGACCATGTTGGCAGTCTTCTGAAGACCATGTTTTGGCAGTCTTGCTGGAAGACCATGTTGGCAGTCTTGCTGAAGACTATGTTGGCAGTCTTGCTGGAGAGGAAGACCATGTTGGCGTCTTGCTGAGAGGAATTCGTAAAGACTTTGCTTGTTGTCCTGGTTATTTCAACAAGTCCTGCCAGGTTTTTCAGAGATTATGTTCTGGCCATCCTACTCTCTTGTTAATGCTTTTGCCCATTATTCTGGTAGAGTTCACCATTTGTTTTTAAAAGTTTGGAAAAAAATTGGGTGGAAGGAAGATTCATCTGAATATGAGTGTTTGTGATTTCAAAATAGAATGATAGAAGGCGTAGGGCAGCCGTGCCACCTAAGGTATTAATTATTAAATGAATACATGGGAATCAGTTGAAGAATTGAAACTTTATACAACACATGAATCTTTATTGAAGAAACGTTTCGCCACACAGTGGCTTCATCAGCCCAATACAAAGTAGAATTGGGTAAGGAGAGGAGAAGTTTGAGGTAATCAGTCTCTCAACCTGGAATCGATGTGTTCAGTCCATCACTCTTGTAGGAAGTGACGGTTGAGGACTGATTACCTTAACTTTCTCCCTCCTTAACCAATTCTACTTGTATTGACTGATGAAAGCACTGTGTGGCGAAACGTTTCCTTCAATAAAGATTCCCCAGTGTTATATAAGTGTCTCCAATTCTGCAACTTGTCGGTTTCAAAACCATTCATCACATGGAGATCTGATGCAAAATTTCGTTAGTATCTTCTTCTGGCAGCTTAAACACATCAGTTATCCTAGACATAAATTTTCCTGTCAGGTATCTCAGCTTGATGACTTTCCAAATTCTGTTTTTTATGTTTTTTCTTTTCAATCTGGAGAGACAGCAATGTTTGTGTTATAAAGATCTCAATCATCAGTGCATTCTCGGTTAACGTCACTCACATCAGATTTCTTCCCCATCTAATGTTCAGTCTAACACAACTGAACTCCGTGAACATGTCTTGCAGGCACTCAAGAGGTACCTGTCACCCTGATTCACTGTTTGGGTAGTTTGTTTAAAGGTCAGGTATACAATGTACCCGATAAAGCAGCACCTGAGTGTGTGTAAATGTCAAACGTTCATAATAATCCTAATTAAGCTCGGCCCCTAAATAATTAACTTCTCCAAAATGGTTTTTACAGGATTAAATCTGTTCCTCAGTATTCTTTATTGAAAATGATGGAAACAACAAATGCAATTTGCATCAGCCTAACTTTAAGAGGCCTCACCTCACCTCACCTCACCTCACCTCACCTCACCTCACCTACCTCACCTACCTCACCTCACCTACCTCACCTCACCTACCTCACCTCACCTCACCTACCTCACCTACCTCACCTCACCTACCTCACCTATCTCACCTCACCTACCTCACCTCACCTACCTCACCCTCACTCTACCTCACCTCACCTACTTTACCTACCTCAAACCCCCCCCTTAAAATCACCTACCTCACCACCTCACCTCACCTACCTTTACCCTCACCTCACCTCCACCACCTCACCTTCCCTCACCTCACCTACCTCACCTCCCTCACCTCACCTACCTCACCTCACTCACCTACCTCACCTCACCTCACCTCACCTACCTCACCTCACCTACCTCACCTCACCTACCTCACCTCACCTCACCTCACCTACCCAAAACCTAAAGTAATTTATTTTTTAATTAGTATATTTTCAAATAATTCCATTAAAAATTTTCAAAATTTTTAAATCCCGGGTTTTCGGCAGAAACGACACTTTCTAAACTCGCAGAGCTTTTTATTTCGGTACGACAAATTAAAAGGGGAAAAGAAGTGGAATGATTATATTCTGCTGTTTGAGTATTTATGAGTGAGTGGGAAGTATAACATGGGATGATGGGCATGTCATAGTATGACATAGAGAAAGGAGAGTGTCAATGATGTGGGTAAAATTTTGCAAATAAAGGGGTTCATTAGCAAAAAAGGGGCATTAAAACAAAAATTTGGGAATTCAAATAACAAGGGAGGAGTTAAAAAAACAAAAAAGGGGTGTCAAAATGTGGGATGGGGGGGGTTTTGGGGGGGGGATTGAGGGGGGGGAAGAGCAAAGGATTAAAAGAGGGTTTTTTAAAAAATTTAAAGAAATGCTTTTGAAAAAATTTAGGAGGAAGTGGGGAAAAGGGAAAAAAACAAGGGGGTGGGCTAAAAAGAAGGGGGAGCTTTTAAAACAAAGAATAGGCAAGTATCTAGAATGGGCATTATAAAATACAAGGGAAAAAAAAGTCAATTTAAAAAAGGCATTAAAAAAAGGGGATTCAAAGAATTTAAAGGGGGAATTGGGAGATTTAAAAAAAAAAAGGCATATATAAAAAATAAGGGGAGGGATTTAAGACAAATGGGGGTTAAATTTTTGGGGTTTAAAAAATTTTTTTTAATTTTTTTGAAATTTTTTTGAAAAACAAATTTTTTCCCTTAAACCCCAAATATTTCCCCTTTTTATTTAAAAAATTTTAAAAAACCCCCCTTTATAATTTTCAACCCAATAAAAATTTCACCTAACCAAAAAACCATAAAACCTCCCCAAAAAACTTAAAAAAAAAAACCCCCAAAAAAATTCCCCCCAATTTAAAAAATAAAAACAATTTTTCAACCCAAAAAAAAAACCTATTACCTCACTACCCACCTATACCCACTATATACTATCCCTCAAACCCCCTATCCCCAATCCCCACCCCCCCCCCCCCCCCCCCCCCCCCCCCCCCCCCCCCCCCCCCCCCCCCCCCCCCCCCCCCCCCCCCCCCCCCCCCCCCCCCCCCCCCCCCCCCCCCCCCCCCCCCCCCCCCCCCCCCCCCCCCCCCCCCCCCCATGGGGGTGTCTAGTATGACATAGGAATGAGAGTGTATAGTATGACATATTTAAAGAGAAGTGTCATAGTATCATAGGATAATGGGATGTCATAGTATGACATGGATAATAGGAGTGTATAGTATGACATAGATGATGGGGAGGTCATAGTATGAAAGGATAATGGGGAGTGTAAGTATGACATAGGATAATGGAGAGTGTCATATATGACATAGGATAATGAGAGTGTCATAGTATACATAAAGGTAATGAGGAGTGTCATGTATGACATAGGATAAAGGGGGAGTGTATATACATAGGATTGGGAAAGGTCATAGTATGACATAGAATATGGGGGAGTGTATAGTATGGACATAAAAGGAAAATTGAGGGGTGTCATAGTATGACATAGGATTTATGGAAATGTCAAGTTTTGACATAGATGAAACATATAAAAAATGATGGGGGGTTAATAGGGAAGGAATTTTGGGGGGGTTTTTTGAGACATGGATAAAAGGGGGGGTTTTAAGGACAAAATTAAGTTCTAAAAAAGAATTAAAGGGAAATTAATTTATAAATAATATGGGTGCATATGGTGATTAAGAAAAAACATAAATAAGGGGCAAGGAAGAAAATAAGGGGAAAAAAATTGAGATTTTTCAAAAAAAGACAAATGATTAAAAAAGTTAATTTTGTGAGGGTTGTCAAGTAAAACAAATGAAAAGGGGGTTAAGAAAATTGGTTTATTAAAAAAAAAAAATAGATTGATTGGAAAATGTTTTAATATGACATAGGTTTTGGGGATTGTCAGTTGCTAGGGTGATGGGGAAAAGGGCTATATGACATAGGGTGTGGGGATTGTCATTGTATGGGTAGGATGAGGGGGGGTGTCATAGTATGGGATAGAATGAGGGGGGTGTCATAGATGACAAAGGGTTGGGGAGTGTATATATGACATAGGATGATGGGGGGTGTCTAGTATGACACGAGAGTCAGTGAATCCGTCTCCCGTCCTCATCCCCAAAATGCACTCTTAGGTCACCCTGGTCACTACACCCACTCTTTAGGTCACCATGGTCACTCACACTTTTGCTCTTTGGTCACCATGCTACTCACACCTCCTCTTGGTCACCATCGTCACTCACCCCTTTCAGCACATGCGTCACTCACACCTCCTTCAGTCACCATGCGTCACTCACCCTTTCAGGCACCAGCGTCACTCACACCTCACTTAGTCCCATGCGTACTACACCTATTTTCAACCTCATCAATCCCTTTCACATGCGTCACTCAACTCCTCTTCAGGCACATGCGCCTCAACCTCTCTTCAGGCACCTCGTCCTCAACCTACCTTCAGGTCACCATGGCTCACTACTTTGGTCACCATGTTTACTCACACCTCACTCTCAGGTCACCATGCGTCATCAACCCTTCAGGCACCAGTTTACTCAACCTTTTCAGGTCACATGGTCACTCCACCTGTTAGTCCATGCTCCTCCACCTCCTCTCGGTCCCATGCGTCACCACACCTCTCTTAGGTCACATGCTCATCACACCTCACCTCCGCTATATATCGTCTTTCAACCTCTGGATGGGTTTTTTTTTTTCCCGGACCGAAAACGTTTTAAAAAAAATGTGTAGTGTTTGCTTACGTGTTTTTTTAAACAACTTGTCGGTATTGACTGTCAACGTAGGTAAAAGAGCTTTGGGGATAATAAAAATGTATCAACTGTATTTGATAAACAACGCAGGCAACAGAGCGTATATGATAACAACACGGTAACGACTATTGACTAACAACACTGGTAACAAAGCACTATATAACTAACAACGCAGGTAACAGCAGTATATGACTAAAAATACTGGTAACAGACCAGCATATGACTAGCAACACAGGTAACAGCTGTATGTTACTATCAACACAGGTAACAGAGCAGTATGTGGCTAACAACACAGGTAACAGAGCAGTATATGACTAACAACACAGGTAACAGAGCAGTAAGTGACTAACAACACATGCATCAGAGCTGTATATGACTAACAACACTAGTAACAAAGCAGTATATAACTAACAACACAGATAACAGCAGAATAGACTAATAACAAGGTAACAAGCGTAAAAGCTAACAACACGGGAAAAGAGCAGATATGACTAACAACCAGAACAGAGCAGTAGTGACCGTCAACACAGGGAACAGAGTGTATGTGCTAACAACACATGTACAGAGCTGTATTTGACTAACAACCAGGAAAAAGAGAATATTTAAAAAACCAGGTGAGGGGGGGGAGCAAAATGATTAAAAACAGGGGAACAGGCAGCAATACCCAATAACACTGGTAACAAAGCAGTATATAACAAAACGCAGGGAACAGAAGTTTTTGATTAAAAAAACCCTTTTTAAAAAACCACTAGACTAAAACACAGGGGCAAAGCAGTTTTTGGGCATCAAACAGGGAAAGAACAGTTTTTGACTATCAACACAGGGAACTCTGCATTATGTACTTCAACACAGGTAACAGATCAGTATATACCCCCCAAAACAGGGAACAAAAGGGAGTGTACAAACAACACAGAAAAAGCAGTATTGACTAAAAACACAGGTATCAGAGCTATATATGACTAACAACACCTAACAAAGCTATATAACTAAAACACAGGGAACAGATTAAAGACTAATACACGGATCAGAGCTATATATGACTAACAACACAGTAACAAAGCAGTATATAACCTAACAACACAGGTAACAGCATATATGACAAATAACACAGGTAACAGAGCAAATAAAATAACTAACAACACTGTAAAAGAGCAGTATATGACTAACAACACAGGGAACAGAGCAGTAATGTGACTAACAACAACAGGTAACAGACATAATAGACAAGAAAATAGATAACGAGCCCAATATGGTAACAACACAGGTAACAGTGCAGTAATATACTAAAAACACAGGTAACAGAGTATAATAACAAAAAAACACAGGTATCAAGCTATAAAATGACTAACAACACAGGTAACAGAGCAGTATATGACTACAAAACTGTAAAAAAGCAGTTTAATAACAAAAACAGGTAACAGCATATAGCAACAACACGGGAACAGACAATAACCCAAAAACCCCGGAAAAAGCATATTGACTATCAGGACAGGGGACAGAGCATATATGACTAACAAGACAGGTAACAAGCAGCATATGTTAACAAACCCGGTAACAGAGCAATAATGACTAAAACACAAAGGTAACAGTCATATTGGCTAACAACATGGGGAACAGAGCATTTGTGACAAAAGGGAAAACATGTACAAGCGTATGGCTAAAAACACAGGTAACAAGGGAGCATTTCTAACAACCAGAAAAAAGAGCAATATATACAACAACACAGGGAACAAGCTTTTTTTACAACAACCGGAACAAGGAAAATATCCTAAAAACACGGTGAGAAGCGTAATATTAACAACATAGGTAACAGAGCAGTATATACCAACAACACGGTAACAGACAGAAATAAACTAAAAAGAAGGAACAGAGGATTATGACAAACAACACGGGAACAGACAGTTAGACAACAACGCGGTAACAGACAAAAAAAAATAACAAACACAGCAATAGAGAGAAAATTTAGCACACCATAAACGTTCTCTTTTTACCAACTATAATTTATTTCAATTTGTATTATTTCAATATCCCTTTGTATTTTTATCGACTGAAAAAATACATGGCTCTGAATTTACCTTGTAGAGTACAGACGAAACAAAAAAAGCACAGTAAAATGGGTTGAACAACACAAATAACTTGCTCCCAGGAGAGAGAAAAACTTTTGACGACTTTCGGTCCAACTTGGACCATTTTTAATTCACTAACGTAGGGGGGAGGGGGAGACCAAAACCCCAAACCACTTGCTGAATGACTACACCAGTGATGGACATACAAACCCAAGTTTTTACCTTCCCTAAGGAACTCTCGTTTTTTGTTCAAA
>NW_026466765.1:0-11596 GCF_026875155.1 Cherax quadricarinatus
TCTCTGCCAAACGGTTTATAAGCTCCTTCTCAGCACGTATGCCGATTCTATTCAAGATTGATGGACTGACCACATCGACTCAAGGTTGAGGACTGATTACCTCATTCTCCTCCTATTTTTTCAGATTCTCCTTTGTATGGACTGATGAAGCCACTGTGTGGCGAAACGTTTCCTCAATAAAGATACCAAGATTGCACATGTGTCTAATTTATCAACATGTCGGTTCTCTGAACCATTCATCACAAACCCGTCAGACACGCATCTTCTTGGGATCTTAAAAACTTGGAATTCTTCGTTGCCTAATTCTTGGGCACGACCTACTTCAACATTGAACAATGTTACACTACCTCTGACTGCTCACCTCTCTCCAAAGGTTATAAGCACCTTACTCAGCACTATGCGTATTCTATTCAAGATTGATGGACTGACCACATCGACTCAAGGTGAGGGACTGTTACTCATTCTCCTCTATTCTTCAAGATTCTCCTTGTATGACTGATGAAGCCACTGTGTGGCGAAACTTTCCTCAATAAAGAAAACCAAGAGTTGCACATGTGTCTAATTTACAACATGTCGGTTCTCTGAA
The DNA here is from genome assembly GCF_026875155.1 of Cherax quadricarinatus. Classification (NCBI taxonomy): domain Eukaryota; kingdom Metazoa; phylum Arthropoda; class Malacostraca; order Decapoda; family Parastacidae; genus Cherax; species Cherax quadricarinatus. The sequence continues at coordinate 587 of NW_026466765.1, forward strand.
CCATTCATTACAAACCCGTCAGACACTGCATCTCTGGGGTCTTAATACTTGGGAATTCTTCGCTTGCCAATTCTTGGCACGACCTACTTCAACATTGAACAAATGTTACACTACCTCTGACTGCTGCACCTCTCCTGCCACGTTTATAAGCTCCTTCTCCAGCACGTATGCCCGTAATTCATTCAAGATTGATGGACTGGGCCACATCGACTCAAGGTTGAGGGGGCTGATTACCTCATTCTCCTCCTATCTTCAAATTCTCCTTTGTATGGACTGATGAAGCCACTGTGTTGGCGAAACGTTTCCTCAAAAAAGATACCCAAGATTTCACATGTGTCAATTTATCAACTGTCGGTTCTCTGAAAAATTCATCTACAAACCTGTCAACACTGCAACTTCTTGGATCTTAAACGGGAAATTTTCGCTGCCTAATTCTTGGGCACACCTACTTCAACTTGAACAAATTTTACATACCCCTGACTGCTGCCACCCCCCGCCCAAGGTTTTTAAACCCTTCTCACACGTAGCCTATTTTATTCAAGTTATGGACTGACCACACGACCAAGGTTTTTGGGACTGATTACCTCTTTTTCCCCTACTTTAAGATTCTCCTTTTTATGGACTTATAACCACTGTGTGGGGAAAAAGTTTCCTCAATAAAGATACCCCCAAAAGTGCACAAGTGTCAATTTTTTAACATGTCGGTTCTCTAACCTTTTCCCACAAACCGGGAGACACTGCATCTTTTTGGGGTCTTAATACTTGGAAATTTTGCTTGCCTAATTCTTGGGAAACCCCTTTAACATTTAACAAATGTTACACTACCCTACTGCGCCCTCTCCTCCAACGGGGTTTATAACCCTTCCCCCACGTATGCCGTATTCTATTCAAGATTGATGGACTGACCACATCGACCAAGGTTTAGGGACTGATTACCCTTCTCCTCCTATTTTTCAAATTCTCCTTTGTAAGGACTGATGAAGCCACTGTGTGCGAAACGTTTCCTAATAAAAAAACCCAAAAGGGTTCACAGGCAATTTAAAACTTTGTTTGAATTTATCCCCCAAAAATTTCCCGCCTTCTTGGGATTTAAAATTGGGAAAATTTGCTTCCAATCTTTGGGCAGCCCACTTTTAAAATTAAAAATGTTAATTTCCGACGTTTTTTTCCCTGCCAAGGTTTTTTTAACCCATTCCCTACACGTAGCCGTTTTTTTAAAACCCAAGTTGATGGATGACCACCACCAAGGTTTTAGGGGCTGATTACCCTCATTCTTCCTTTCTTCAATTTTTTGTATCTAGAAGCCACTGTTGGCGAAACGTTTCCCAAAAAAAGATACCCCCAAGTTTCAATGTGTCTAATTTTTCAACTTCGGTTTTAAACCCTTTTAATGTTCAACCTGTCAGACACTGCAACACAAGGGTATCTTGGACAGACCTACAATCAACTCTTACAACCTCTACTAGTGAGAACGGCTGGATTTGAGAGGGACCTGACCTCCCAACATCTGAGTTCTTACCTCTCCTAGTGACCTACGTCTCACCTGTTGGCGCTATAAATAGGCCCCATCCTGTCACTTCATCTCCATATTGTTTCATTCTATGGAACAATGCTCTCCAGACTGAGGGACTGACCTCCTCAAAAACTTAAGGGTGATGGACTGATACATCGTCTTCAAGTATCTTCTGCTTCTATCAACTTTTCTGTACTCGACTGAAGAAGCCTACTGTGTAGGCGAAACGTTTCAAAATAAAGATACCTAACTGTTGCATATGTGTCTTACCTAACAACCTGTCGGTATTTTATACCATTTTAATGTTCAACCTGTCAGACACTGCAACACAAGGGTATCTTGGTACAGACCTACAATCAACTTTACAACCTCTACTAGTGAGAACGGCTGGATTTGAGAGGGACCTGACCTCCCAACATCTGAGTTCTTACCTCTCCTAGTGACCTACGTCTCACCTGTTGGCGCTATAAATAGGCCCCATCCTGTCACTTCATCTCCATATTGTTTCATTCTATGGAACAATGCTCTCCAGACTGAGGGACTGACCACCTCAAAACTTTAAGGGTGATGGACTGATTACATCGTCTTCAAGTATCTTCTGCTTCTATCAACTTTTCTGTACTCGACTGAAGAAGCCTACTGTGTAGGCGAAACGTTTCAAAATAAAGATACCTAACTGTTGCATATGTGTCTTACCTAACAACATTATATATATAGGCGGAGAGTGAGATGTGACGCACGTGACCTGAGGAATGTCATCAGAACATAAGAATGGAAGAACACTGTAGAAGGCCTACTGGCCCATGCGAGGCGAGGGTAGACGATGAAATCACGGACTCCTGTGTTTTTGGGGTTTGGTGCTGTTTAAAGTTTAAAGTATGCCAATTTTTTTTGAAATTTTTTGTATTTCCAGTTTTTGCTTCTATAGTTTCCCCCCCCCGGGGTTGCCCCCCGGGGGGGGGGAATTTAGTGGGGCTTCTGGGCACCGTCGTCGTCGGGAGGCCCGGTTCGGTGAAACGATTTTGGGGCACGTTCCAGTTCAAAAATTTCCCCCGTGGAGCCCTCTGGGGAGGACACGGGCGTACCTTACATCTTTTTTTGTTAGAGGGCTTTTCGATGTTTCCACTCGGGCGTACTGCAAGATCTTTTGCCTGTCTCCCCCTACATTTTTCCCTTGGACAAAAACCCAAAAGGGGATAGGGGTAAAACCGCCTGCTGAAAGAATTTAAGGTGGGGGGCCTCGTTTATTAGGAGGCCTTTTAAATAGAGGATTTTTTTATGGGGGAAACGTTCATTTTAACCCCAACCCAAAGTGCCCGGCAGTATTCGTGGCAACATCGCCAAAAGGGGGGTACTATGAACTTTTTGGGGGGCTTTTTCCCAGGGGCGGTTTGTTTGGGGATAGCTTGTCCCTTGATTCGGGCAAATCTGGGGATGAAGAAAGAGGGGAAAACTGAAACGTGTAAAGGCTTTTTTATTTAATTGCATTTTTCCCTTCTAAAAAACAAGGGCTGGAATCCCGAAGACCCTCTAAAAGAAAACCAATGAGGACCCCTCTCTTAGGGGCGGGTATCTTGGTGGAATAAAAGTGTATAAGATGCCCCTTTTTGGTAGGTTTTCTATACACTTTAAGAGAAGTTTTTTGAACCATCAATAAATTTTACACTTGTACTCAAAAAAGATGGCAAACCCCCTTTCCCTCGACTTCTACTGGGGTGGGGGGGGGGGGGGGGGGGGGGAATTCCTCCCGCGGACAAACTTCTCTTCAAATGTATAAAAACCTACCAACAAGGACAAAACTTAACACTTTTTTTCACCCCAAAAAAACCCGCACAAAGAAGGATCCTCTTTGGGCTTCTTCTTGAACCCTTTTTCGCATCCCCACCCCCTTGTTTTTTTAAAAAGGGAATGCACTTACAAACCCCAAACCCTTTTACACGTTTTTCATTTCCCATCTTTTTTAAACCCGAGATTGCAACTCAAGGCACAAGCTATCCTAAACAAACCCCCCAAAGGGGGGAACACCCCCCTAAACTTTTCATAGAACCCCATTTGGCGAGGGTTTCCACGAATACTCACCGGGCCCCTTGGTATTTTTTAACATCAAGGGTTTCCACCATAAACACATCCTCTATCAAAGACCTCACTACTAAACCAGCCCACCCCTCTAACTTCTACAGGGGCCCGTCTAACTACCCCTGGGGTTTCTGCCCCAAAAAATATGTAGGCGAGAAAGGCAGAGATCTTCCCGTCCGCCTGATTGGCATCGAAATGCCCCCTAACAAAAAGCCCCAAAAGGGGGGTTTAAAAGGTACGCCTGTGTCCTCCACAGAGACTCCAGGGGGCTTTTTAAATTAACTGGAACGGGCACAACTCTTCTCACCGAACCAAAACCTCAGACGCCGAGGGGTGCCTAAACCTCACTAATCACCGTCACCGAAAAACTATAAACGCAACACTGGAAATTTAAAAAATTTCAAAAAAAATTGGCAAAACCATGAAAAAAAAGCAGCCCCAAACCCCAACCCAACACAGGAGTCACTGATTTAAATCGCTACCCTCGCCCCCAAATTGGGCCAGTAGGCCTTCTACAGTGTTTTTCCATTCTTATGATCTTTTTTATTTTTCCTCAGTCACGTGCGTCACATCTCACTCTCCGCCTATATATATAAGTCTTTCAAACCTCTGAAATGTTAGAATGATCAAGGTTCCGGGAAACCAAAAACTTTTTTCTAATAAATATTTATAGTGTTTGCTTACTGTTTTTCCCTAACCCAAATACTAGATGTTCACATGGGGCCCTTACATAAAACATAAAAATGTAGGAACACTGCAAAAGGGCCCTTTACGGGCCCCAAAACGAGGCGGGCCCTTTTATCAAAACAAACATCTACCTAAAGCTACTCAAGAAAAAAACTCCCGCACCCTTCGACAGTGAAAGCGATCAGCGAACTTAGCTCGATGGGGACGTGTGCTTACCTAACACATCGACGATCTCGCCTCTCCCCAAAATTCCCCCCCGTGTTGATTAGTTTTTTTGAGAAGTGCTTGTTTGGCCCTTCGTCTTCCCCCTCCCCAAACCACCCGGGTTTGGGTGCGTCGGGGGGTTTCCCGACCGAAGGGCAGGAAGCCTCTTGCTGCCTGAATTCTCTTCGCCTGTTAACTGCACGCCATACAGCCAGCCCTCGCCACCACTCAGGAATACATGCCCACCCAAGCTACAGTCACCTCCTCATGTCCTGGCGCCAGGCAATTTCGTGGGGTCTACTTACACGAACTTGCCTGGGCTTGAGTACTCTCATTTTTTTGGGCCGATTGCCCCTTTCCAAATTTACACCCTTTTCGTAATTAGACGATGCCTTCTTTTGCCTTCCACCCCCCCCCCCTTCCACTCCCCCCAACCTCCCAAAACCCTGCCTCTGCTTCAAATAAACCCCAATTTCCTTTCCCTCGCTAAACCTAAAATTTTTCAAAACCGGGATGCCACTATTTTCCCGGGAAAATTTTTTAATATCGATCACTGGGGGCACCTCAATTTAAAATTTTTTTCAAAACCAACTCAGGGCTTCAAACCCCTTTTTTAAAAAACTTCCTACAAAGCTTTACCCCCCTCAAGCGAACCAGAAAAAAATTCTCAAAGGGCAGGGTTTCACCTTTATTTTGGACTCCTAGCACCGGGTCCCAAAAGCACGGGTCATTGCAAAACACTTAACTACTCTCTCCTGACACCCCTATGACACAGACAAAGAAGACTTAATAAAAGATATCAGTACTAAGAAAAAAGTCTCTGTTGACGACATTTACAGCCCAAAAAACTCTTACCATTCTCAAAAAAAACGCTGTTCTATTTCCTTTGGACGCCTCTACACTCTTCAGTCAAGGAAACTTTTCCCAAGCCCATCCCCGATCCTCCAAACGCCCTCTTAAACCCCCGAACTTCCCCCCAAATTTCACACAATGTTTTAAAAATGCAAAATTCGGCCACGACAAAAACAAAATGCACATCTACAAAGTCTGCCCCCATTTTCAGCAACTGGCCACTTCTGGAATATTTGGCCAACCCCCCCCCTTAAAATGTTTCTAACGGGGGGGGCGGGGGGGCCCCAAAACACGCATTTTGCAAATTTTTGCCCTTCTAGAAAGCACATTCTCTCCTCCCTCAGAGCAAACCAACCTCCCCCCCTTTCCCCAAACCCCTTCCCTGCCCTCCTCCCCCCCTTTTCCCCTCCCTCCCTTCCACACCTCCCTCCCCTACCCCCCCCAATCCCGGGGCCCCCCCATGCACTTGGCCCTACCCTTCACTTTTACACACATCAAACACCAACAACAAAAAAAACAACACTTCCCCTTTCCCAAACCCCCAAACACAGACTACAAAACAAAACTGTCAATTTGCCACTGCTGCCCACCCTGCTTTGGTAATCTCAAAATTTTTAATAATCAGACAAACCACATGTCCTTAACCTAATCTTGCTGCTAACAATCTTTCCCTCTTTAATTATCCCCCCCCTTCCGTTTTCCTTTTCCAAGCTCCTACAACCCCCCTCCCTCCTTCCTCTTCCCACCCCCCCACTTCCTACTCCCCCCCGTTTCTCCCCCTCCACTACCTCTTTTCCCCTACTTCTACCCTCCCCCCAAACCCCACCCCTACGGGAACTGCTAGGGAACCACCCCTCCCCCCCACTTCCTTTACCCACTTCACCCCCTTTTCCAAAGTTTCCCCCACTTCCTCCAGCTTACCAAAATTTTCCCCACTTCCTCTGCACCCAAACCTTTCGCCCACCCCCACCACAACCAAAACTAAATCCAGGTCCAACTCCACCTCCCTTTCCCGACAAAAACCCCCTCAAAAACCAAAAACCCACCCCAACTTCTAACGGACAGACCAAAAACATAAAAAACAATCCATCTCTTCCTCCCCCTCCAGGAAAGGGGGCCGTAGCACCTACAAACACACATTCCCGGGTGGCACCCCTATCACGGGGGTTTAAATTTCCCAAACTTTCCCCCCGACATTAACTTTGCTAAGACAAACCATTAAAAACCCCGTTAAGGCGAAACCCGTTTCCCAAAGTAAAGTTCTTACTTTACAATTAGACACCTAAAGGCCGAGCTCCTTGAAGCAGAGAGGGCCCAAAATTGTTTTTTCTAAACAGTACCTGCCCAAAGCCCCTCAATTTTATCCGCCATTAAAGGTTATACTGCCAAATACAGTCCCCCTATGATCCTCCCCGATGGGGTTTCCATCCTTTCAATTCCCCAAAATAAAACATGAATTTCTCCCCAAACCCCTTTTTTTCACCAACACTGTCTTTGGGTCAGAATACACACCCACCTTGGTCCCTTAAACTTTTTTACCACCTAGGGTCGCCCAAACACTAATCCCCAACATACACGACCCCCCTTAAATCTTCAACTACACCAACACACCAAATTACCTACTAGCTTTACATGAAAGCCAAACACACTGCCTTTTTATCACACCCGTAACAACCAACTTGGTCACCAAATTACTCCCAAATTCACAAACCATAAACACCAAATTCCCTCTGGGGCCCAACTTCAAAAACCTTCTTCAAACCACCAAAGGGCCAAGGCAAACCAGACATCAAATTTTCATCTCACCTGGCCCTTTTTCAAACTCGACACATCCCATTTATCTTAAAAACCCTCTCCTCCAACCCTATCCTCATTCCAACCACACCTTTTTTCCCTACAAGAAAGCGAAATGGGAAAGCTTTTAAACAAAACATAGACAATATTTAAACCCCACCTATGACCAAAAACAAAAAAACCCCACTCGGGGATGGGGGGGGTCTCAACTTGATCTCATCCAGACCAAACCCTTTTCACAAAAGGGAGCCAAAATCGCAATAACCCCCCCAAAAAAAACTCACACCCCCTCGTTATTCCTTCAAAAACCCTCACCAAGAACAAGGAAAACAATTATCTCTACCACAACCGCTTCCTCTCAACACACATAATTTTAAACAAGTCCGATTTGATCTCACTTACCTTAGAAAAAAAATTTAACAAAAGCCTAGACCAAACCACAACAATCACTGGTCACGACTAATACAACAAGCGACAGGCGGGTTAAAAACCACTAAAGCCCCTGGAACTTTTTATCAAAAAAATCAAAAGGGACTACTTTCCCCCAACAAATTCAAACACATCACCCACAACAAAAACACACATCCCCAGACCCAAAGGGCCTACCAAAATCCAAACACATCTGGAGAACATCTTTTTCCCCGCTCAAACCCCCCTCACCCTAACTTTTTTTCCCAAAACTTCAGAACATAGAACCTGGAACACCCGCACAAACACAAGAAAAAAACACCAGACACCAAATACAAATTTGACACCTTACCCCCCTCCAAAACCTTTGAAACTCCTTTTTCCCCCCCAAAACCGACATTTTAAAAAATCCCTCAGACAAAATTCCCCCAAAACTTTCCCTTTTCCTCTGGCCCCAAAACCCTAAATTAAACCGAAAAAACCTTTTCCGACTCCCATCATTTCTGCCTACACAAACCCCTCAAAGCCTCCCTTGCCCTGGATACTTCCCTTCCCCTCTTCAAACTGCAAATGCTATCCCCTTCCTAAAAAACCCCAATAAAAAACCATCTGACCCTAGAAAATATCGCCCTATCAGCCCCCCTTTGAAAAAATTTTGGGAAAAATCTTTGAAAAATCATTAATCATCGCCTTCGCAGATACCTGGAACATAATTTTCCCTACTTTTTAGATGGGGGGCCCTTTTTGGGTTCAAAAACCCCAGATCCACACAGGATGCCTTAACATCCCTTTCCCCAACAAAATCCAATAAACACAAAACAAAGAAAAAGGAACAGCCCCGGGTTTCAAAAGAAATTGAAAAAGCCCTTTTGAACTGTGTGGGACGAGGGGCTCAAGTACAAACTCTGCACAAAAAACAACCCCCCCTCCAATACTCCCCTAAACTCCTCTGCAACTTCCTAACGGGGCCCTACCCGAAAATCAAAAATTTCCCAAAGGGTGTTAAATCTGAAAAACCCTTTTACACAAAAAGCTGGGGTACCCCAGGATCTGTCCCCTTTTCCCCCAAACCCCCTACATTTTAACACAAACCACATTTCCCAAAAAAAATAAAACCCCCCAACTCCATCACACTACCCAAGCAGAAGACATTACCCAACTTATCACTCATGCCAATAAAATACACTCACAAAACAAAACACAAAAAAGGTTTACAGGGTAGCCTCTGGGGAAAAAAAATGGAGGGCAAAACCAATGCAGCAAAAACCAAACATTACCTTAAAATTTTTTTACAGGAAACGTTAACCCCCAAAAACCTGTCCCAACTCAGAAAAGCTGACACCCCCGAAACGTTTCTACAATAAAAGTCACATTAGTTTGCCTTTGGGGTCCTTTTACTTTACAAATTCCCCATCACACAAAACTGTCACGTCCTTTGGGGTTTAACTTTACAACCTTCTTCGTTTAACCCCACAATTTACTCAAGGGTTTCAAAAGCTAGTAAGCCCTTGCGGGCCTCTACAACGAAACATTCCTCTCAACGCACCAAATACACCCCTACAAATCCCTAATATGTCCTCGTTAAAATTACTCTCCTCAGCCCCTCCCTCTTTGCAGCAAAAACAAAATTACTTTAAAATGCAGCGTGTTTCCCGAACAAGGGGCTGCGCTTTGGGGGCCCTTTATTCCCGATGGAGGGCCCTTTCCCCCAACGAGTCTCTCAAAGCCCAAATTAGACCCTCCCGGGGCCCGAATCTGTACTGGAAGAGGCCCCAGTGAAAAGACAGATAGACAAACTTTAGACACGACATACTCTGGCCCTCCCCTGACGAAGACATTCGCAACCCCCAAACCCCAAAACAACCTTTTTTACTCCTTGCATGGGCAAGTTAAATTTGAATCAATTATCTGAAAATTATCAAAAATCACCCTTTTAAGAGCGTAACCTTTATAAATGAATCTCAGCATTGGGTTCACGAGAGGTCGTTTTCCGCCTACAAAACTTACTGACGTTCTTTAATATAACATTTGAGGCAGTTGACATGTAAGGAATATGATAAATTTTTTAATTTTTGGGTTTTAAATAAAGCCCCTTTGACAGAGTAAACCCCACAAGAGACCCCCTTTAAAAAAATGGCAGCTCTGGGATAGGGGGTAAAGTTCTAGCAGGGGATTGAGGCATGGCTTACCCATAAAAGCAGAAGTTACCATTAAGGGAGTGAAATCTAATGGGTTTACTCACTAGTGGCGTTCCACAAATCATTTTTTAGCCCTCTCTTGTTCATAATTTACATTAATGACCTAGGGGGATTACTAGTGACATGAGTAAGTTTGCTGATGCTACAAAGAAGGCCGTATAAATTCACTCGAGGAGATACAATGAACCCGGGACGATTTGAAAAAATTTAAAATGTCTTGGCTAAAAATGGCAGATGAAGTTTAATGTGATAATGTAAGGTACTTCCCCTTGGTAATGAAAATAACCCCGAAGCTAAATCTGGGTAATTTGGCTTGGGCATACAGAATGGAAAAAGATTGGGATCATTAAGCAGAAATCTAAAGCCAAGCAGCAGTGCCTAAGGGGGCGCAAAAAAGGCCCCAAACAATTATTGGATTTATCTCAAAAATATAAGTAACAAAGCCAAAAGTTATTTTACAGCTCTATACATATTAGTAGGCCTCTTTTGGTTTGCTGCTCATTTTGGTCCCCCACTACAGGATGGACAAGACTCATTAGAGAACATACAGAAAGAAGACTAAAAAATTTCGTGAAAAGGAACCCCCCTATGAAACAGATTTAAAAGCCTTAAATCTCCACTCCTGAGAGGCGTAGAATGAGGGAGATATCTTTAAGTGATAAGTGGATGACAGGCATAAACAACTGAGGGTGGGCGAAAACCCGGGAAGAAACCCGGAATTGGGGTTTAAGTTGGATAAATTTGATTTAGAAAGGGCATAGGGAAGTACTGGTTTTCTAACAGAGTTGTGATGCGTGGAACAGTCTTCCATGGGCTGATAGAGGGTTTGGACCCTTGGGGGCTTTAAGAAAAACTGGGCAAATATATGATGGGAGGGGGGGGTTTGTTGGTGTCAAAGGGGACGGGGGTTTATTTTTTGAGTACTTTTTGGGAAGCGTTTTGATAAGGACCTGCCTCGTAGGCCAGTAGGGCCTCTGCTGTTCCACATTCTTATGTTCTTTTATCCTGCTCCTAAACCCCACTTACAAAAAACCTTCATCCGCTGACGGTACCTTCTAAACAGGGAAACCCTTTTTCTGACCCAAAAGTTTCCCTTTGCTTTTTTTGGGGTTTAAGACATGACTCAGTTCGCACTCCTCCTACTCTAAAAAGGTCGCAAGTCCCTTTCTCCCAGCTCACCCCACCGGGGTCCCAACAGAAGAACCGGAATTCCCCTTTTTCAAAACTGTCCCCCCGATCGCCTTTTCGCTGGGGAACCTGGCTCTATTTTCCCCAAAA
>NW_026466766.1:0-12579 GCF_026875155.1 Cherax quadricarinatus
TTCCCGATGTCGCTCTTATGCCCTCATCTATGTCGTTTATGGATTGTGAACAGCGGGGGGCCCAACACGCCCCTGTGGAACACCGCTCGTGACGCTTCCCCACTCTGATTTCTCCCCTTTTTATGCAAACTCTCTGCTGCCTATTTGTCAACCATGCCTCTATCCGGGAAAAAAATTTTCTCCTCCTATTCCATGTGCTTTAATTTTCCTAAAATAGTCTCTGATGTGGGACCCTGTAAAAAAGCCTTACTGAAGTCCATATACACAATATCATATTCGTTACCATGATCTACCTCCTCAAATACCTTAGTGAAAAAAGTTAATAAATTCGTAAGGCAGGAACGCCCCTTTGTAAAACCATGCTGAGATTCGTTGATTAATTTATGCTTTTCAAGGTGGCTACGAACTGCCTGGGCAATTATTGATTCCATAAATTTCCCACTATGGAGGTTAGGCTTATTGGTCTATAGTTCGAAGCTAAGGACCTGTCACCTGTTTGAAAATAGGTATCACATTTGCCATTTTCCACTTATCTGGCACCATGCCATTTTTGTAGTTGATATGTTGAAAAGATTAGCCAAAGGTGTGCTAAGCTCCTCTTTACATTCCTTTAGAACCCTTGCATACAGTTCATCAGGGCCTGGGGATTTGTTGGGTTTTTAAATTTATCTATTTCCCTAAGGACCATGTCACTTTTTGACCCTAATAGTGCACAGTTTATTATCGTCCTGTTCCTACATAATTTATCTTACTGGAATATCACTGGTATCCTCCTGTGTAAAAACTGAGAGGAAGTATGTGTTAAAAATTCAAACACATTTCCTTATCACTGTCAGTGAGCTGACCCCGAGGAATTTTTGAAGTGGGCCCTATTTTGTCCCTGATCTTACTTTGTATACCTGAAAGAATCCTTTTGGGTTAGTTTCGATTCTCTTGCAACTTTAACCTCATAATCTCTTTTTGCTTTTCTAATTCCCTTTTTATTTCTCTCTTTAACTGAATATATCGATTTCTTAATTGCCCCTCTCCTCTTTTGATTGCCTATATATGCCTCTCTTTTTACCAATCAGATATTTTAATCTATTTTTCATCCATTTAGGATCATTTTTGTTTGATCTGATTTCCCTATTTGGAAAAATAATTTGACTGAGCAGCTAGAACTATGCCGGAAAGCTCATATCGGCAACCATCACCACCTACCTGACCCCTAGTCAGGTCATTCCAGTTCAGCCCCCCTAAGTAATTTTTCAGTCCTATGAATTTAGCCAAGCGAAAGTCAGGGACGGAGAAATTGAATTGCCATTATTAGGGGAATTCCATGATATGTTAAAACTGAGTGATTTGTGATCACTCTCCCCAAGCTCATCATTAACCCCAAAATTATTAATTAGTGTTTCCCTACTGGGAAGAACCAAGTCAAGGAGGTTATTTCCCCTAGTTGGCTCTGTCACAAACTGTTTTAAAAAACAATCCTGGATCGTATCAAGAAAGTCACCCGACTCTAAATTTCCTGTCAAATTGCTCCAGTCAATCTGTCTATAGTTGAATCTCCCATTAGCACAACATTTTCGTATGTAGATGCCTTTCGAAAATTTCGTCCCATAAAGTTTACTGCACTCCCTATCAAATTTGGGGCCCTGTAAATCACACCCAAAATTAGTTTTTCTCGGCCCTCGAGAAGTGTAACCAAACAATTCAGTGGCTGACGCTTCTTTTTAAATATCTTGTCTAACAAAACTTTTAAAATTTCTTGACATACACGCTACTCCACCCCCTTTTCCCTTTGACCCTGTCATGTGGAAAAATTTATACCTTGTATGTGACATTCAAGGGTCTTTTTTTTTCAGATGACCCCAGGTCTCTTTTAAACAATAATTTTATGTTTCCTGCATTCTTTAATCTTAGCTCATCTATCTATTTCTAACACTCTCTATTAGATAGAAACCTTAAGGGAGCTATCCCTTGCGCCCCCCCGCTGTCCCCCCTTTTTTTTCTGACCTGTTCTATTGTCTTTTTTTTAACTTCATGCTAAAGCCTTTTTTAATTTAGTTTCCCAAACCCCAGTGTTGCAACCTGCTTGTTTTTCCCACACACCCATACCTCTTCTTCCTCAGTTTAAAATCATAGGCATTTCACAATGGCCTTCTCAATCGAGTCTGCAAGTGCTCACCCCGCCCCAGAGAGAGAACCCCCTCCCTTGTACATATCATGTTTTCCATAAAATTGTTCCAGTTGTCAATGAATGGATTGCAAAATTCCCGCAGTATCTGTCTACCAGCAATTTTCACCAATTGCCCCCGACAACCATTATTTTCCCACCCCCTTTTAGGCAAGATGACATATGATGGGATCCCTCCCTTGACTTTTTGAAATTTAGCTGACCTTACTTTCTAGCACTCTTCTCTCTACCCTTTCCCCAAATCATTTCCACCCGCATGAGACAGATAATGGGGTTGTTCCATTTTTAAAACCTGACAGATATTTCCCCTCTGTTGACAATGTCCCCCAAACCAGCTCCAGGAAGCACACTCTATCCTCATCTTCTTATTCCTATTACAAAAAGACGGTCAACAATCTTTCCTAGAGTCCCAACCACAAGAATGCGCTTTTCCCCTTTATTAGCGGGGGCGTATACCCTTACCTTCACGGGCCCAAAAAAGAAATTTCTTGGAAAAACAAAAGCTTTTCCTACCTTCGATCTTCATCTTAACTTTCCTTACTCTGATGCGCCTCCCATTACGGGGAAACAACTCGCCACTTTAGCGGGTCGGGGGCTGCACCTCACTGTGGTACCCTTTGCTCCTCCCCCCCTCAGCCCCTCACAGTAAAGACAGACGCACCTCACCTAAAACCCCATTCCCCACATTCCAACCACCCCCAACACTCCCCCAGGCCCATTGAGGTGGACCTTCAGCCCCCAATCTCCCCCGGGAGAAGCAAGACCCCCCCTTCAACTCTCCAAACCATTTTTTTAAAACAGCAAACAAGCCTGCTTTGTAACCGTCCACGCTAACCCCCAAAGCAGCTCGGGGTCTGTGCCCTCACGGACGATGACCCTGACCACTGACGACGACCACTGGGTTGACGCCTTTTTAACTTTAGGTCATCTGCCCGAAGCCTTCGCGGCTTATGGGTTACCCCTTTAAAAATTGGGTTCTTATATATATTAAATTAATTTCAAAACGACTTCAATAAATTTTTTAACAATGTGGTTTTTTTAGTTCCATTTGTGCCCTTTTTTAAAATATTTTAAAAACTAACCCTATCGTACCGATATTTTGTTGCGACAGAAAGGTTTGAATGAGCCTTCGTAACTCAGCTGGGGGGGGTCGCAGAGATAATAGGCCACTGCATGATGAACTAAACTAATCACAACTGCCTCAAAAATACTAAAACCCGTCCCAACTGACCCGATTTAATCGAAGAGGTGTGGGGGTCCTTAAAAAATAAACCCCTATTCATAAGGATTTGTCCAACCCATTTTAAACTACCAAATTGAGGTAATTCTTCTACCTAAGGTTATAGCTTGATCATTTGGGAAAAATTGATTAAATGATGGTGATACCGACAAATTGTGGAAAAGAAAAAAGAAAGAAGGAACACCGCAGGGCGACGGCTCGTGCTGGGCAAGTTTTTTCTAAAAACTCAAACCCACAAAGAAAATTTTTGCCCAACCCTTTTAAAGCTCCCCAAAGGGGAATGAACTCTAATAATCCTGTTTGAAAAATTTTTAAACACATATGCTCTTTTGGGTACTTTAAATTGAAAAACGTTTCACCACACATGGCTTCATATCCATAAAAATTGAACATTAAAATGGTTAAATCCCGACAGGTTTTTTTAAGAAAGAACCAAATATGCAACAGTTAGGTATCTTTTATTATGAAAGTTTGCCTTTCCAGTGGGTTTTTCCTCATCGAGTACAAAAATTAAAGAAGGCAGAAGAACTTGAAGGGTGATGGACTGTTACCTCGTCTTCAAGCCCCTTCTGCTTCTATCACTTTTCTGTACTCGACTGAAGACCTACTGTGTAGGCAAAACGTTTCAAATAAAGATATAACGTTGCATATGGTCTTACCTAACAACACAGTCCATACAAAGGAGAAACGTGAAAAACGGGAGGGAATGAAATCAGTCACTCAACCTGGAGACGATGGGTCACCCATCTCTTGAAAAATAAACCAAATGGTATAAAATCCCGACATTGGTAGGTAAACAATGGGCAACAGTTGGGCAACTTTTTTCCCGAAACGTTTCCCCTCACAGTAGCTTCTTCAGCGAATACAAAAGGGGCAGGAACATAGAGATGTGAAACGAGAAAATCAGTCCATCACCCTTGAATCGTAGAATTTGAGGTTGTGAGTCCCCCAGCCTGGAGAAGTTCAGTTTTATTCAGGGAAAACTGAAAATCAAGCGACAGTGCGGAGACTTAAAAAACTGTCGGGAAGGGGAGGTGCAGAGTAGTAGTAGTAGTGAGAATTGGCCATGAGAGGTCAGGTCCCCCTCGATCCAACAGTCCACTTGAAAAGGGTTTGTCCAAGGTTTTTCCACCAAGAGGCCAAAAGTTGCAGTGTCACAAAACACAAAATGGATACAAAAACCGACAGGTTGGGAGGAAAAACACATAGGCAATTTATTTCCGAAATTTTGCCTACAAGTAGGCTTCTTAGCGAATCAGAAATAGGCAGGGAAAAGTGAGATGAAACATGAACTGAACTTCTCCGGCTAGGGGCTGAAAACCCAAATTAAACGACTTTAAAGGGGGATGGCTGAATACACGTCTTCAATAAGAACATAAAAATAAGAAAAGGGGGAACACTGCAGCAGGCCTGTTGGGCCCCTATTGGCGGGCCTTTACAGGGTTTGGGAGGTAAACCAAGGCAACAGTTAGGCAAATTTATCCGAAACGTTTCGCCTACACAGTAGGCTTTTCCTCAGTCGAATACAGAAAGTAGGCAGGAACAGTAGAGAAGACGATGTAATAGTCCTCACCCCTTTAAAATTAGAATTTTAGGTTGTAGTCCCTCGGCCTGGGGAAATTCAGTCCATAGTCAAAATTTTCCCGACATGGGAAAGAATCTCCAGGCCGAGGGACTGACAACCTCAAAATTCTACGACTTTTGGTGATGGACGATTACATCGTCTTCTCTACGTTCCGCCCCTTTTTGTATTCGACGAGGAACCACTGTTAGCGAAAAGTTTTGGATAAAATTTTCCTAACTGTTCCTTGTGTCTTACCTACCAACCTGTCGGTATTGTATACCATTTTTTAGTTCGGTCCTTTACAATTCACCCCCTAAAAAACATTTGACCAACCCCCTTTTCAATGCTAAACCCAAGAAAAAAAGCTCTGATTAAAAATCCCCTCAAAACCAACCCCCTCCCACTAAAGAACATAAGAAAAGGGGGAACACGGGAAGCCTCTTGGCCCCAAATAGGGAGTCCTTTACAAATTTATCCCACTAACAAACATTTGACCATTAAAATGTTTAAAGTTCAATTGTCAGACCTGCAACACAAGGGATCTTGGTACAGACCCCACAAAAAACTTCGACAAACCCCTACAGTGAGAACGTCTGGGTTTTAGAGGGGCCTGACCTCCCAGCACTGAGTTCTTACCTCTTCTATGACCTACCTCACCTCTTGGGGCCCATATAAGTGCTCCATCCTGTCACTTCATCTCCATATTGTTTTTTTCCTGGGAAAAATGCTCTTCTCCCGACTGAGGGGCGACCACCTCAAAAATTTAAAGGGTGATGGACGATTAAATCGTCTTCAAGTATCTTCTGCTTCATCAACTTTTCTGTACTCGACTGAAGAGCCTCTGGAGACGAAACGTTTCGAAAAAAAAGATACCTAAATGTTTCATATGTCTTACCTAACAAACATTTGACCAACCTAATTTTTAATGTACCAAGAAATAAGCTTGGGTGAAAGTCCCACCCAAATCCAACCCCCCCCCCTCATGTACTTTTCCAACTTTAAAATTTTTAAACTACCCAAAACAAAAACATGGACACGAGGGTATATAAAGGCTCAGAGGAGGTGCAATACTAGTGAGGACCTTTCGATGTTCACTATGGTAGTAGTAGTAGGGGTAGTGACAAAAAAAAATACAATTGGTGAGCAATTAATTTTGTACATGAGTAAAAAGGGTATAAAGATATTTCTTGGTAACATAAAAATAGGGTTGACAAATATATAGAATGTAAAGAGGCAGGTTTTTTCGTGTTCACTCTCTGTAATGTGCTTTTTGAGTATAACAGGGAGACTATGTTAAGATTGAGCACTTATGCAGCATATGGGAAACTTTTTTCAGGAAAAAGTTTCGCCCCATGGCTTTTATCATCCAAACAAAGAGGAAGGCGTAAGGAGAGGGGAGTAGAGGGAATCATCCCTCAACCTGGATCGATGGACTGAACACATCGACTCCGGTTGGGACTGATTTCCTCATACTCCCCTCTCCTTACGCCTTCCTTTGTAATAAAGTTGGGAGAATTCCGAAATATGTAAGTAAAAAAACACAAGTGCAACTAATGTACATTTATTTTGGCAACGTTTCGCCTCCGGACTTTTCAAGCCATTACAAACAAACATGGACACAGAGGGGATAAAAGGCTCAGATGAGGGAATATAGGAGGTACCATTTCGATGTTTACTAGTGGTAGTAGTAGTAGTAGTAGTGGTAGTGACAAAAGCAATTAATTCGTACATGAGTAAAAGGATATAAAAGCTATTACTAGGGTAACATAAAAATAGGTTGGACAAATATAAACTGGAATGAGGCAGGTTGTTTCAGTGTTCACTCTCTGTGCTTTGTGTAGTATAACAGGAGAGACTATGTGATGGCAGGGTTTACTGTTTTCAGGAGGATTCTTGCTAAGACTTCGGAGATGGTGAAGCTGCCGTTGTTTTGTTTAATTGTATTCGAAACAGCGATCAGTGCTGATTCAAGGCACTTGCGTCTGCGGAAATTAGTTTCTTTGATCACTAATTGGGCGTCTCTGAATTTCATAAGATGATTGGTGGAATTTCGGTGTTGTACACAGGCGTTGTTTAAGTTGTCGTTCCTACATGCGTATATGTGTTCATTGAGGCGGGTGTCGAGGTTTCTAGCTGTTTCACCTACGTAGATCTTGTCACAGCCTCCACAGGGTATAGTGTAAACTCCTGCATTGACTGGTTCGTGGTGCTTGGGTTTTGTCCTGGTTAGATCCTTTATTGAAGTGGTAGAAGCGATGGCGACTCTGGTGTTAGCTTGTGAAAGTACTTTTGAGACGTTTAGTGCAACCTGGCTGTTGGGAAGAATTATAACTTTGTTGGGAGCGGTGTTGATGCGTGGAGAATTGATGATCTGAAGAGCTCTTTTCTTGCAGTCTTTGATGAAAAAAGAAGGAAATTGTAACTCAGTGAATGTTTGGTGAATGTAAGTACATTCCTCGTCAAGAAACTCAGGACTACAAATTCGGTATGCTCTTAGGAAAAACCCGATGATGATGCCTCTTTTGGTCTTGGTATCTTGACTGGAATAGAAGTGTGTGAGATCATTTTTATTGGTGGGTTTCCGATAAACTTGAAATCTTAGGTTGTTGTCTACTTTGTGAATGAGGAAACCCACCAATAAAAATGATCTCACACACTTCTATTCCAGTCAAGATACCAAGACCAAAAGAGGCATCATCATTGGGTTTTTCCTAAGAGCATACCGAATTTGTAGTCCTGAGTTTCTTGACGAGGAATGTACTTACATTCACCAAACATTCACTGAGTTACAATTTCCTTCTTTTTTCATCAAAGACTGCAAGAAAAGAGCTCTTCAGATCATCAATTCTCCACGCATCAACACCGCTCCCAACAAAGTTATAATTCTTCCCAACAGCCAGGTTGCACTAAACGTCTCAAAAGTACTTTCACAAGCTAACACCAGAGTCGCCATCGCTTCTACCACTTCAATAAAGGATCTAACCAGGACAAAACCCAAGCACCACGAACCAGTCAATGCAGGAGTTTACACTATACCCTGTGGAGGCTGTGACAAGATCTACGTAGGTGAAACAGCAAGAAACCTCGACACCCGCCTCAATGAACACATATACGCATGTAGGAACGACAACTTAAACAACGCCTGTGTACAACACCGAAATTCCACCAATCATCTTATGAAATTCAGAGACGCCCAATTAGTGATAAAAGAAACTAATTTCCGCACACGCAAGTGCCTTGAATCAGCACTGATCGCTGTTTCGAATACAATTAAACAAAACAACGGCAGCTTCACCATCTCCGAATTTTTAGCAAGAATCCTCCTGAAAACAGTAAACCTTGCCATCACATAGTCTCTCCTGTTATATACCAAAGCACAGAGAGTGAAAAACTGAAACAACCTGCCCCATTCCAGTTTATATTTGTCCAACCTATTTTTATGTTACCCTAGTAATAGCTTTTATATCCTTTTACTCATGTTTCGAAAATTTAAATTTCTTTTGTCACTACCACTACTACTTACTACTACTACCACTAGTGAACATCGAAATGGTACCTCACTAGTATTCACCTCACTCTGAGCCTTTATATACCCTCTGTGTTTCCCTGTATTGTTTGTAATGGCTTTTTATAAAGCTCCTGGAGAGCGAAACGTTGCCACAATAAATGTCACATTAGTTGCACTTGTGTCCTTTGCCTTCCTCTTCGTATTGGACTGATGAAGCCACTGTGTGGCAAAACGTTCCTGTGAATAAAGTTACATAAGAACATAAGAAAGGAGGACCCACTGCAGCAGGCCTGTTGGCCCATACTAGGCAGGTCTTTTACAATTCATCCCACTAACAAACATTTGGACCTACCCCAATTTTCAATGTACCCAAGAAATTAAGCTTGATGTGCAAGTTCCCACTCAAATCCAAACCCATCCCACTCAATGTATTTATCCAACCTAAATTTGAAAACTACCAAAGTCCTAGCCCAATAACCCAACTAGTAGACTGTTCCACTCATCTACTACCCTATTTAAAACAATGCTTTCCTTGTCCTTTCTAAATCTAAACTTATCTAATTTCAATCCATTTACTTCGGGGTTCTCTCTTGGAGAGATATCCTCAAGACCTTGTTAATATCCCTATTTAATAACTATCTTCCACGCTTAAAACACTTCGATCAGGTCTCCCTCTTCTTGTCTAACAAGTGATGTAACTTAAGAGTCTTCAACTTTCTTATAAGGAGATTTCTTATGCTTGAGTAGTCAACTTTTCTTCTGGGGGGTGATCCGGTTTAGGGGCCTTCCTCTGGGCAGTGTATCCGTTTTAGGGGCCTTCCTCTGGGCGGTGTATCGGTTTGGCCTTCCACTGGGTGGTGTATCCGGTCAGGACCAGCGGCTGGAGGGTCACCTTTTTCACACCTAGGTGTTACTCCGGTTTTGACCATGACCCGCCCTCGAGACTACTCACTTGACCCCCCAACCAAACCCCGCCCACGACCCCCTCCCCTTCGCGACCCCACCTTCGCGCCGCGCGCCGCCGCGCCCTTCGCGGACCCCCCCGTCCCGCGCGGCCCCCGCCCAGCGCGCCCGCCCGCGCCCTTCGCGACCCCGCGCCCGCGCCTTCTGCTGCGCCTTCTGCAGCGTCGTCCGGATCGCCCCCGCGCCTCGAATTTTTTTTCTTATGATCTCCTTGGATCAAGGTTTTTGGATTCCCCCCTATGGGGTTTTCGAAATTCTCCATCTCCTCGGATCCCTCTCCCACTTTCACCCCCATCCCAAAATTTTTCTCGATAATACAAGTTTTTTGGATCCCCCCTATGGGGTTTTCGAAATTCTCCAATTCCTCGGATCAAGTTTTTGGGTACCCCTCCTTTCACCCCCCCCCCATCCCCCAAATTTTCTCGATAATACAAGTTTTGGATACTCCCCCCTATGGGGTTCTCAATATCAAAGTCTCCACTTCCTCGGATCACCCTCCCACTTTCACCCCCCATCCCCAAAAATTTCTCAATATTACCAAGTTTTTGGATTCCCCCCTATGGGGGTTTCGAAATTCTCCATCTCCTCGGATCAAGTTTTTTCTCGAAATCAAATTCTCCATCTCCTTGGATCAAGTTTTTTTGGATTCCCCCCTATGGGGTTTTCGAAATTCCTCGGATCAAAGTTTTTGGAATCCCCCCTCTGGGGGTAAGCATTCAAAATAGACTCCTCCTATGGGGGCATGCTTACTACAGGTCTAATGAAGGGTGTTTACTCGACGGTCAGTGACGTCAGTATTCCTCTCATTAAGTTAAATGAACTAAAAAGGACCCAGCACACAGGTTGAATCTTGTATACCCTTTTAATTAATAAGGGGACATAGCAGTGACGTCACGCGCACAGGCTGAATCATGTCGAACCTTTCAGTTCATTCAAGTTAATAAGGGGATATAGTACCTACATCATAGTGAAAACATTTTCATCATCAGAAAGACACATTTCAGGATAACACTATCACAATATTTTTTTTTTTTCGATTATTTATTATACATGCAATACTCACTCTATTCTCTCGTTTCAGATGAGTGAATTCAGGGTGTCCATAAGCCAAGGATTCATTAGTATTCAAATGATATCTTTTATCATCAAAGGCTGACAAACCTCTCTTATTAATTCTTACCGTACATATTTCACCTTTTACATTACCTATAGACTTACACGTGAATAATTCTCTATCTACATTTGATAAAACATTTTATATCTTGCATGTGTTAATAATGGCATTAAATTGCGAAGGAATAACCCTTGGCTCTGCTGACATTAGTTGTTTAATCTTCCAGCAAATCTTGACAGAATTACATTTTAGCTTTCAGGGCTATCAACTCGCTATATGGTTATCCACATTCAGATTTCAATAACCCAGGCTCCCCTTTTCTACTTTTCATCATATATGGGATGCTCAGGACTGAAATTTGAAAAATCCATATAACTAACGAATGGTTCACTTTTTACCTCGTGTACAAATCTTTACATTTCAAGCTTAAAAAATATACGAGTCAGTTTCGGTAATATAAAGAAGTATTACATCATCACCATAATGTTGTTTTAATACTTTATACCAGAAAAATGATACAATTTTCTTTTTTAGTATCTCAAGAATTGAAACCGAGATAAAGTGCGTTGTTTACTTCTAATATATCTTTATGATGTGCAAATCACTCTATCTTGATTATTTAAATGTGTGATATTTTTTAACAAAGGATCCTTACTCGCTCTATTAATTGCTTTCTCCATTATCGATATATCTATATTCTCAGCATATTTGTAATATTCAGCAATGATTTCCCTTATATGGCGTTTTTAGTTAATTTGAGGCTTTTGACTTGATGGAATCTTGTAGCTGTTCTCTGTGCAATATTTAGCTTGATATGAAAGGTTCTAAAAATTTTGTCTGTGTATATTCATATATGGTATGAAACCTTTTCCACTCTAACCAAGTTCAGTAATAACTGTAAAACAATTCTAGACTGATCAAATAGTTTTTTCTGAGGTTAATGACTGCCCACTAATTCCATTAGATTTGGGGATCTTTCTTCCTTCATTTTTCAATATAGATTCACAATAAGGAGATAACATCTCTTCTGATATATTCATATGTGATAATATTAAAGGAAGTTCATCAGTGAGTCTAGCTACCTCGGGGGATATGTGCTTGGTATCACATTCTATCCAATTCCCTTTTGACCTTCACAGGAAACATTACTTAATCCCACATCGAGGAAAGCATTCTTCTCGTCATTCGATAATTTTCTGATACCATTCTGTGGAAGAGCTTCAACCATCGCACTAGCATACAAAGAATTGAAATCTAGATATAGAATATGAGTGCCCATTCCACTCTCAACATCAAAATTAGGGTTAATTATTGGGTTATCTGCTTTAGAATACTGATTAATTGCGCACGTAAAACCCACCTCTGAGATTCCTTTTAATAAGTCATATAATTCATGGGAATATATCATATCTAATCTTACGTTAGTTTTCAATAGGAATGCATCCCAACTGAATGATGGTAAACTTATATAATTACTAACATCTAGCTTATAAATATCTTTGAGTGTTTTACGCCACTCCATGAAGACATCGGCTAACAAACAACATCTGTCTTGAATATACATCAAATAATCTCCTAAAGTCTTACATTTACCCAACTCAAACACTTTCAATGCATGTTCATAATCTTCTTGGCTGATAGCGCTATTTCTCAAAGAATTAAAAAAATGATCTTTACTCGGTAATTTTGTTTCATCGAGCTTCTTTAAACTATCAATATAATCATACACAAAATTTGTTTTCCTTTACATAATAAAGGTTAGACATCTCGAGGCACATCTTTCAGAATAGTCTCTGTATATTTCAGGATTTACCTGCCTTGATATGTTGTTCTGCTAACGTGGAAAGAGATCCATTCAATAAAGACAGTGAATCTTGAAGCCTAACCTACCTATGTCTACTTTCAAGAATTTGAATCCCTTTTTCGAAGAATTTCAAAGTAATTATCACATTCAATTCCTTTTAAAAATTTTTCCTAAATCTAGACAGTTATACAAAAAAAACAATAATTT
>NW_026466767.1:0-13479 GCF_026875155.1 Cherax quadricarinatus
GAAAAGTGTAAGGACTGCCCTTTGGGTAATGAAAATATCCCTTCAGCTATAATTAGGTGAGTAGAGCTTGATCATACATAATGTGAAAAAGACATGGGGTCATGGTAAGCAGAAATCTAAAGCCAAGACTGTAGTGCCTTAGTGTGCGCAACAAGGTTAACAGATTACTTGGATTTATCTCAAGAAGTATAAGTAAGAGAAGTCCAAAAGTTATTTTACAGCTCTGTACCTCACTAGTGAGGCCTCATTTAAGAACATAAGAACATAAGAAAGGAAGAACACTGCAGGAGGCCTGTTGGCCCATACTTGGCAGGTCCTTTACAATCCATCCCACTAACAAAACGTTTGCCCAACCCAATTTTCAATGCCACCCAAGAAATAAGCTCTGATAACTCAAATCCAACCCCTCTCACTCATGTATTTATCCAACCTGTATTTGAAACTACCTAAAGTCCTAGCGTCAATAACCCAACTAGGTAGACTGTTCCACTCATCAATTACCATATTTCCAAACCTACATCCCTTCTAAATCTAAACTTGTCCAATTTGAATCCATTACTGCGGGTTCTCTCCTGGAGAGAGATCCTCAAGACCTTGCTAATAGCCCCCTTATTAATGCCCATCTTCCACTTATACACTTCGATCATGTCTCCCCTCATTCTTTGTCTAAAAAGTGAATGTAATTTAAGTGTCTCCAATCTTTCTTCATAAGGAAGATTTTTAGTGCTATGTATTAATTTAGTCATTCTACGCTGAATGTTTTCTAACAAATTTATGTCCATTCTGTAATATGGAGACCAGAACTGAGCTGCATAATCTAGGTGAGGCCTTACTAATGATGTATAAAGCTGCAGTATAACCTCTGGACTTCTGTTGCTTACACTTCTTGATATAAATCCCAATAATCTATTTGTCTTATTACGTACGCTTAGGCAATGCTGTCTTGGTTTAAGGTTGCTGCTTACCATAACCCCCAAATCATTTTCGCATTCTATACTGCTAAGTTCAACATTATTAAGCTGGTAGGTGCTTGGGTTATGAACATTTCCAAGCTTTAGAACTTTACATTTATATACATTGAACTGCATCTGCCACTTTTCTGACCACGAACTGAGTTTGTCTAAATCCTCCTGAAGCTGTGAGACATCAACGTCTGAATCGATTATCCTACCTATCTAAATGTCATCAGCAAATTTGCTTATGTCACTAGTAATTCCCTCGTCAAGGTCGTTTATATATATTATAAACAACAACGGGCCTAAAACTGATCCCTGCGGAACGCCACTTGTTACATATCCCCACTCAGATTTAACCCCATTTATGCACGCTCTCTGCTTCCTGTCAGTGAGCCATGACTCGATCCATGACTGCATTTTTCCCCCAATGCCATGAGCAGCCACTTTCTTTAACAGTCTCTGATGTGGTACTCTATCAAAAGCCTTATTAAAATCTAAATAAACGATATCGAATTCTTCATCCTGATCAACGGCCTCAAAAACTTTCCCGAAGAAGGTTAATAAATTAGTTAGGCAGGAACGGCCCCTGGTGAAACCATGTTGAGTATCATTAATAAAATTATGCCTATCGAGATGGCTTCTTATATTATCGGCTATAATTGGCTCTAGTAATTTACCTACAATTGAGGTCAGGCTTATTGGGCGGTAATTTGAAGGTAACGACTTGTCCCCTTCTTTAAAAATAGGAATTACATTAGCCATCTTCCACATATCAGGCACTACACCTGTTTGAAGAGATAAATTAAAGATATTAGTTAAAGGTTCACCGAGTTCCGTTTTACACTCTTTAAGAACCCTTGAAAAAAAAGTTCATCAGGGCCCGTGGATTTATTTTGCTTTAATCGGTCTATCTGTTTGATAACCATTTCGCTGGTGACTGTGATATTGCATAATTTATCATCTTAAAGCCCACTATAAAAAATAATTACTGGGATATTGTCAGTGTCTTCCTGAGTGAAAACCGAGAGAAAATAATTATTAAGAATAGAGCATTTCATTCTCCTTGTCAGTGAGATGCCCAGAGTTATTTTTAAGGGGACCTATCTTATCTCTAACTTTTGTTCTATAAACCTGGAAAAAACTTTTTGGGTTAGTTTTTGAATCCCTAGCAACTTTAATTTCATAGTCCCGTTTAGCTTTTCTTATCCCCTTTTTAACGACCCTCTTCATGTCAATATACTGGTTCATAAGATGACCCTCACCTCTTTTGATGCGCCTATAAATTCCTTTCTTCTGACCTAAAAGATATTTGAGCCTATTATTAATCCATTTGGGGTCATTTCTATTCGATCTAATTTCCTCATATGGGATTAATGTCCTTTGGGCAGCATGTATTGTGTTAAGAAAGCTGTCATACTGATAGCTCTCTTCGTTACTCCAGTCTACAGATGATAAGTGCTGTCTAAGCCCATTGTAATCTGCTAAGCGAAAATCTGGGAGAAGTACTGAATTATCCCTACTATCATACGTCCATTCAATGCTAAAGGTAATTGATTTGTGATCGCTTGTGCCGAGTTCCTCTGAAAATTTCAAATTATTTACGAGGATTTCCTTGTTTCCCAAAAACCCAAAGTCAAGCAGATTTTCCTCTTGTAGGCTCTGCCACAAACTGCTTCAAAAAACAATCCTGAACTATTTCTAAGAAGTCGTTTGATTCTAGATTCTCAGTCAAGAAATTCCTATCAATTGACTGAAGTTAAAGTCTCCTAGAAATTATTTACGTTACGTGCCTAGTGGCCTTAACAATTTCCTCCCATAGTATTTCTCCCTTGGTCTATATCTAAGTTGGGGGACGGTATATGCCCCTCTAAAAAATTCTATCCAAACAGACTCTATATGTGTTATTTTCAGACTTAATACCCGTTTTAATGCAACAGTTCAAGTGATCTCGGACATACAATGCCACCCCAACCCCCTTTCCCCATACTTCTGTCTACTTGGAACAATTTAAAACCCTGAATGTGACATTCTGCAAGCATGTCTCGACTTTTTGAATTAAACCCCGTCTCAATGATTGCAAATACATCAACATTACTTGCACTAGCAACTAATCTCAACTCGTCCACCTTATTCCTAGCACTACGGGGATTAGCATAACGTACATTTAATGACCATACTTTTTTTTTACCCTTCCTGCTCCCCTTTTAGTTTTTCCACTAAACCTATTATTGTCTTTATCGCCTAGTGTCACTGACTTTCCAATATCCACCTCATTTTTGCCTATTACTAGTTCCCCTAGAACTCATAGTTTTACTTTCACTGGGACTTCACTGTGTTCTCGCCAAAACCCATACCACTATCTATTCCTAGTTTAAAGCCCTAAGGGCTCCCTCCACTGCATTGGCCAGTGCTCCCACCCCAAACCTAGATAAGTGAACCCATCCCTGGCACGCATGTCATTTCTACCATAGAAGAAGTACCAGTTGTCTATGAATGTCACTGAATTCTCCTTACAGTGTTTGTCCAGCCAGCAATTGACACCAATTGCCCTGGACAACCATTTATTTCCAACTCCTCTCCAGGGCAAAATGCCACATATCACAGGGTTCCCACCCTTCTTCCTAATTATCTCTATTGCTGTCCTGTACCTGCTAATTAGGTCTTCACTCCTACTTTTGCCAACATCGTTGCCTCCCACACTGAGGCAGATAATAGGATTGCCCCCATTACCTTTCATGATATCGTCTAGACGGTTAACAATATCCCCCATTCCAGCTCCAGGATAACATACCCTCTGCCTCTTCTTCCTGCCTCTAAGACAAAAAACCCTATCCATAAACTTAACCTGGCTGTCCCCAACTAAAACAATGTTGTTACCTTCACTGGAGGAGTTCGTCGTGACGTTCTCGATGGTCTCCGTTGGGGTTTCAAGGGATGTCGACTCTTGTTCGCCAATGCTTCCTTGGTGTTCGTTATGTTCCCAGGAGACAACCCACATTCGTCTGCTAGCACCGAAAATGAGTTGGAAGTTTTCGCGGTAGTCTTCTGGTTCTTTGATGTTTCTGCCTCTCCAACAGTCTTCTTGATCTTCAGCTTCGTTCTATGTTGCCCGACCACTGACCAGGTTTCCCTCTTAACCTGAGAACTCACAACAGGAGGATTACTACGAATTCCCTTGTTTTCCTCTATCAATCGCCGTATCTCGAGCTTACCAACCCTTAGCTCCTCTTTTAGCTGCTGGTAGAGTTGCTCTAGAAAGGACATCTTGGTTCAGATTCACAGAGAGCACACAGACAATTCTTCACAGAGCTAAGTACAGGTCACCACACAATGGTCAGTGTGACATAATCCTAGAACAAAATAGAAAGATGATGTTTATTTTATATGGGTAAAACTATTTCTGTTTGAATTTAATTTCTTCTATATTTTTGGCACCTTGGTGTATTCAATTTTCTATAATGATATTCTCACCTATGATGGACTTGGGAGCTTATTTAATAAATGCAGTCATCTTCCTCCTTGATGTCATTTGATGTTGATTTTGTAATGGTTGAAGGGCCAAAGTTACTGGTTATTCATTACTGGAGCTGAATACCCAAAAATTTTCTTAGGGATTATACCGTATAGTCTACCTTTGTCTAAGGTATAAGAAATGCTTCACCTATTTAACATATTAATGACATCTCCACTGGAGGCAGTGGAGATGTCATGTCTCAGAGCAATGTGAGGTGTGAATATAATGCAGAGAATTCGTAGTTTGGAAGTTAGGAGGAGGTGCGGGATTACCAAAACTGTTGTCCAGAGGGCTGAGGAAGGGTTGTTGAGGTGGTTCGGACATGTGGAGAGAATGGAGCGAAACAGAATAACTTCAAGAGTGTATCAGTCTGTAGTGGAAGGAAGGCGGGGTAGGGGTCGGCCTAGGAAAGGTTGGAAGGAGGGGGTAAAGGAGGTTTTGTGTGCAAGGGGCTTGGACTTCCAGCAGGCATGCGTGAGCGTGTTTGATATGAGTGAATGGAGACAAATGGTTTTTTAATACTTGACGTGCTGTTGGAGTGTGAGCAAAGTAACATTTATGAAGGGGTTCAGGGAAACCGGCAGGCCGGACTTGAGTCCTGGAGATGGGAAGTACAGTGCCTGCACTCTGAAGGAGGGGTGTTAATGTTGCAGTTTAAAAATTGTAGTGTAACGCACCCTTCTGGCAAGACAGTGATGGAGTGAATGATGGTGAAAGTTTTTCTTTTTCGGGCCACCCTGCCTTGGTGGGAATCGGCCAGTGTGATAATAATAATAAAAAATAAAAATAATATATTTATGTAAATAAAAAAAAACTGCTTCATGGCCCACTTTTTATAACCATATGTACACCTTTGTACATTTTAACTTATGTGCACCTTTGATGTACATAAGTTAATATGTACGTCAAAGGTGTACATATATACTTAGAATTCAATATAAGTATATTATTAGCTAAAAATCATCCTCAGTTGGTGGTGAAGAGGTTTCATGCAGCCTTAATGACCCTCTGTGCAAACGATAAGCTGTACGAAGAATTAGCAAACAAACTTACGATTATAAAGAGAATAACTGAGTTGAGCCGAGAATATCTGCATCAGATAAACTATCTCAAGGCGTGAAGAACCTTCAACAATATTTTACATACGTATTTATTGTAAAGTAAAAGGAAACAAGCCCAACTACATACGCATTTATTGAGGCACTCATTGTGTGTGTACTCACCTGTTTGTGGTTGCAGGGGTCAATTCACAGCGCCTGGCCCCGCCTCTTCGCTGATTGCTACTAGGTCCTCTCTCTCCCTGCCCCATGAGCTCTATCATACCTCACCTTAAAACTATGTATGGTTCTTGCCTCCACTACATCCCTTTCTAGGCTATTCCATGGCCTGACTACTCTATGACTGAAGAAATACTTCCTAACATCCCTTTGATTCATCTGAGTCTTCAACTTCCAATTGTGACCTCTTGTGTCTGTGTCCCATCTCTGGAACATCCCGTCTTTGTCCACCTTGTCTATTCCGCGCAGTATTTTATATGTCGTTATCATGTCTCCCCTGACCCTCCTGTCCTCCAGTGTCGTCAGGCCGATTTCCCTCAACCTTTCTTCGTAGGACAATCTCAGTAGCTCTGGGACTAGTCTTGTTGCAAACCTTTGCACTTTCTCTAATTTCTTGACGTGCTTGACTAGGTGTGGATTCCAAACTTTGGGGCTGCATACTCCAGTATGGGCCTGACGTAGATGGTATACAGAGTCTTAAACGAATCCTTACTGAGGTATCGGAACGCTATCCATAGGTTTGCCAGGCGCCCGTATGCTGCAGCAGTTATCTGATTGGTGTGTGCCTCAGGAGATATGCTCGGTGTTATACTCACCCCCAGATCTTTTTCCTTGAGTGAGGTTTGCAGTCTTTGGCCATCTAAACTATATTGTGTGTGCGGTCTTCTTTGCCCTTCCCCAATCTTCATGACTTTGCATTTGGCAGGGTTAAATTCAAGGAGCCCAGTTGCTGGACCAGGCTTGTAGCCTGTCCAGGTCCCCTTTGTAGTCCTGCCTAAATCCTCGTCCCGATTTGATTCTTCCATTAACTTCGCATCATCTGCAAAACGAGGACACTTCTGAGTATATCCCTTCCGTTATGTCGTTCACAATACCAAGAACAGAACAGGTCCTAGGACTGACCCCTGTGGAACCCCGCTTGTCACAGGCGCCCACTCTGACACCTCGTCGGTACCAGACTCGTTGTTGCCTCCCTGTCGGATATTCTCTGATCCATTGCAGTCCCTTTTCCCTTTGTTTTGTGTGCCTGATCCTCTAGCTTTTGCGTAACCTCTTGTGAGGAACTGTGTCGAAGGCCTTCTTGCAGTCCAAAAATTTTGCAGTCGATCCACCCCTCTCTCTCTGTCTTACTTCTGTCACCTTGTCATAAAACTCTAGTAGGTTTGTGACACAGGATTTTCCTTTCCCCTGAAACCGTCTGGTTGTCAATTATACACTTGTTTCTTTCTAGGTGCTCCACCACTCTCCCCCCTTTGATGATCTTCTCCATGACCTTGCATACTATACACTTAGTGATAAGGTCTGTAGTTTAGTGCCTCATGTCTGTCCTCCCTTTTTAAAAATTGGGACAACAATTTGCCATCTTCCATACTCAGGGAGCTGCCCATTTCAAATGATGTGTTGAAGATCTTTGTTAATGGCACACACAAAAATCTCTGCTCCCTCTTTAAGGACCCACGGAGAGATGTTGTCTGCTCCCACCGCCTTTGAGGTGTCAAGTTCGCCTAGCAGCTTCTTCACTTCCTCCTTGGTTATATTACCTCATCCAGAAACTTGCTGGTGTACCCCTGTTCTGATTTCCAGGAGTCCTACTGGTTTCCACTGTAAATACTTCTTTAATCTCGTGTTGAGCTCCTGACTTACCTCTCGGTCTTTTGCTTGTGAATTCCCCATCACCCTTCCTCATCTGATTACCTGGTCCTTGACTATTGTTTTCCTCCTGATGTGGCTGTACAACAGTTGGGGTCAGTCTTGACTTTCGATGCTATGTCATTTTCATATTGTCGCTGAGCCTCCCTTCTTATCTGTGCAAAATTCATTTCTGGCTCTTCGGCTAATCTCTTTATTTTCCTGAGTTCTCTGTCTTCTGTACCTTTTCCATTCTCTAGTACCCTAGTTTTGCCTCCCTACCCTTTGGGTGAACCAAGGACTCGTTCTGTTTCTTCCCATTATTTCTTTTTCCCCTTTGGGGAACAAACCTCTCCTCTGCCTCCTTGCACTGTTTCCAAAATAGTCCATCATTTCTTGTACTGGTTTTCCTGTCAGTTCCCTCTCCCACTGAATTTTTTGAAGGAAGTTTCCTCATGCCTGAGTATTCCCCCTTTTGTAGTTTGGTTTTTCCCACCCTATTCCTGCTACTTTCTCCATTTGGGAGCTCAACTATGTGTCGAAGCACAGAACCACATGATCACTAGCTCCCAGGGGCCTTTCATACAAGATATCCTCGATGTCTGAACTATTTCAAGTGAATACAAGGTCCAGTCTTGCTGGTTCATCTTCCCCTCTCTCTCGGGTAGTGTCTCTAACATGTTGATGCATGAGGTTTTCCAGTACTACATCCATCATCTTGGCTCTCCATGTTTCGGAACCCCCAGGGGGGCTCCAGGTTTTCCCAGTCAATCTCCTTGTGATTGAAATCACCCATAACTAGTAACTTTGCTCCCCCACGTGTGCTCCCCTGCCACCTCGGCTAGGTGTCGACCATGGCTCTGTTGCTCTCATCGTATTCTTCTCTTGGTCTCCTGCAGTTCTGTGGTGGGTTGTACATTACTGCAATTATCACCTTATGTCCCTCAGACTGGATTGTTCCTACTAAGTAGTCCCTTTCACCCGTGCCATCCATTCCTTCCATTTTTCTCAAAACCCCACTGGCTTTAATGAGCAGTGCAACTCCTCCTCCCCCTCCCCCTCCCTCTGTTTTTTCCGAGGATTTTGATATCCGGGTGGAAAGATTGAATCTGTTATTATTCTGGTGAGTTTTGTTTCTGTGAGTGCTATTATGTCTGGGGATGTCTCCTTGACTTTTCGTGCCACCCCCTCATACTTATTTGTTATTCCATCTGCATTTGTATCCCAAATACCTTCAACTTCTTTCTAAGACTGTGGTCTGGGAGGTGTATTGGGTTGGGGAAGTGGGAGCCCTGAAAAGGGAAACTATGGGTGGTTGCTGTGGGTTGGAGTTTGTAATGTAGTGTGGTGGGCATTGGATAGGGAAAGGTGTTTTTGGTTTAGAGTGTTTGGCTGCACTGGGTTTGACCTGGTTGGGAGGCTTCTATAGGAAGCTGTGAGGGAGGTTGTATTTGATCTTCCTGTGTCTGGAATCTGTCTGTCTTCTCCATCCCCTCTTTTTCCTCCTTTCGCCTTTGTACCATCTCTCTCAGTTTCCGCCTTTCGTCTTGTGTTCTGTCGCGTTCGAGATACACCTTCCTGTATGCTGGCATGTCTCTTAATTGTTCTTTCTCCTGCAGTATCCTGTTCCGAGTCGATTCTGCCTTGAAGGTCACTTTCACTGGCCGGGTTCTTTTTTTTACAAACCCCCCTATTCTCCGAAATTTTCCCCAGCGGGGTCATGTCATCTTCTCCGATTACTTTCATGATGCTTTCAATTGCTTTTTTTTTTTCCCCTTGTTTTCCTTGCTTCATATGTTTCCCCTTCAATTTCCTGTAGCCCATACACAAAGACTGACCTCACCCTTTCATTCTCCACTGCATATCCCAGTGTATCCCCTCATTCAATTTGTTTTTCCTCCATTGCAGCTTTCCTTTTTCAGTTTCACTAGCTACTGTACATGGGCTCAGTGGCCTGTAAATTTTCCCTTCCGGCTTTCCCTGGGCTCTGTTTGGTCTTTTAGGGCCTCCACATATAGCTTAGCTCTTTCATTTACTACAGCCCTCCATTTATAGAGCTTCTACATGCAGTTTTGCTCCTTCTTTCCCTACAGTCCCCTTATTGTGGCTGAGGTAGCGGTCTCTGTTGTCAACCCCAAAATGTTCTTTATTCTTTAGGCTGTTTCAGATTTTCCAGTCCTCTTCTAAAACTCTGTATCCGGGCCCTCTGCTGCTTGATTTTCACCTCCCACTTCCTGCTTTCCATGTCTACCTCTCTTCCATTCTCATGCTAAGTTCTTCTAGTTTTCTTTTCCCATTCTTGTTCCTTTTTTGAGCTCTGCTGCCCAATTTTCCTTTGCAGTTTCCTCCTCCTGTCCCTTTGGTTTTCTTGTGCCTCTCTGGCAACCCATATTTGTTTTATCCTGATTGCCTCAGAGTGGGAAACCTATGTAATTCTGTATGTTACATTAGTATTGTATATGTCAGAGTGTGGGGGGGGGGGGTAGAGGAGGAACTGTGGGGTATATGGGGGAGTATGGGGAGGGGAGTGGAAAGGGGAGTGAAGCAAGTGGGTAAGTGGGTGAGTGGGAGAGGGAGAGGTGGGGAGGGGGAGGGTTTAAAGAGGGAGGGAGGGTCAGGTGAAGGAGGGAGATGTCGGGGGGGGAGGGGGGAGTGTACGTGTGAGTCTGGCAATATGTGTGGTGGGGTGTGTTTTGTGTGTGTTGTGTGTGTTTGTGTGTGGGGTGTGTGTGTTGTGGGGGTGGGGGGGTGTGGGTGGGTGTGTGGTGGTGTGTGGGGGGGTATTGGGGGGGTGTGTGGGGGGGTGTGTGTGGGTGTGTGTGGGGTGTGGTGTGTGTGGGGGTGTGTGTGTGGGTGTGTGTGTGTGGGTGTGTGTGGGTGTGGGGTGTGGGGGGGTGTGGGTGGGTGTGTGGGTGGGTGTGTGGGTGTGTGTGGGTGTGTGGGTGTGTGGGTGTGTGTGTGTGTGTGGGTGTGTGTGGGTGTGTGGGGTGTGTGGGGGTGTGTGGGGGGGTGTGTGGGTGGGGGTGTGGGTGGGTGTGGGGGGTGGGTGTGTGTGGGTGTGTGTGGGGTGTGGTGGGTTTTGTGGGTGTGGGTGGTGGGGGGTGTGGTGGGTGTGTGTGGTGTTGGGTGTGTGTGGGTGTGTGTGGGTGTGGGGGGTGTGGGGTGTTGGGTTGTGTGGGTGTGTGGGGGTGTGGGGGTGGGTGTGTGTGGGTGTGTGTGGGTGTGTGTGGGTTTTTGTGGGTGTGTGTGGGTGTGTGGGGTGTGGGTGTGTGTGGGTGTGGTGGGTGTGTGGGTGTGTGTGGGTGTGTGTGGGTGAGTGTGGGTGTGCGTGCGCACACTAGGGTATGCTACTTTTTGAAGACTATAAAAAATTTTCCAATCAATTCTTATTAATATGCACTAATATTTTAAATATATAATATTAATTGCGACACTTGTTTTTTTTGTGTGTGTGTGTTTACTAGCTTGTCGTTCTTTGAAAAAGAGGGGGGGGGGTCACGTTAACACTATTTGTTATTGTTGTTGTTTCCACCGGTACTTTTCCGGCCCAGATCTCCGCACACTAGGTACTTTACTTTTTGAAGATTATAGGATTATTTTTTCTCACTCAATTCCTTATTAATATATACTAATGTTTATTATACAAAATTACTGGTGCAAAACGTGTGTTTGCATGTGCGTACTTGTTTACTGCTTGTCCCTCAAAAAACGGGGGGGGGGGTCACTAGGGTACAAAAACTCTTCTGGATTTACCTGGCGATATTAGATAATTTTACTAACACTATCTTATCTCCTGGTACTGAAATAGGGAAGAGAGATGGTATAGCAAAACAACCAGAGGGCGAGAACTTGAGACTTTAGACACAAACCAAAATTAACCACAAATAGGCAAGTGATCGTCTGCACAACAATGGGGTTCTGCTGGTCGGCTGCTTTTCAATCTCCTTTAATTTTGTAACTCCTTCAGGAACTTTATCATGCATTCAAGTTTTTATTTTCTTTTTCTTTTAAGACTTGGTATTCCCTCCTTTTTCTTTAGTACAGTATTATGGTCATAACAAGTCTGATGATGTTAGCTACCTTCACAACACCAACAGCTGGGGATGTGTGTGTGTGTGTATGTGTGTGTGTGTATGCATGTGTGTATGTATGTGTGTTGTGTGTGTGTGTGTGTGTGGGTTTTGTGTGTGTGTGTGTGTGTGTGTGGGGTGAGTGTGGTGTGTGTAATTATGTGTCCCAAATTTTGTGTGGGGTTTTTTATGTGTCTGGAAAAGTAGGTGGCTTGTGCTTGGAGTGTAATGTGGATTCTCGTGGTCGCTTTGTCCACAACCTCTTGTGACCTGACTCCACCCTCCTGGGACTTTTAAAGCTCACCTACTTACAATGTTGCCTATGCTTGACCTGCTTATAGTAAAATTAATCGCCTTGTTCAATGGATTACCATTTGCTATTCCTTATTTTAATACTTGAGTGCCTATTCTTTATCGTGCATGAGAGTTAGACCATTCACATTCAGCTTGGCGGTTAATTGGAACCTGGAACCCCACACCCAAACAACCACTCATAGGTGATACAGTACTTGTAGTGCAGCTGTAGCACTGTAGATTGTCCAGATCGATGTGGACGTCCTGGCGTGATCAGCTCGATGTACTCCTGGCGTGATCCTCAATTTCTTCTCGTTAATTTTGTGTGTGTGTATGTGTGTGTGTGCGTGTGTATGTGTGTGTATGTGTGTGTGTGTGTGTGTGTGTGTGTATGGGGGAGGTATGCGGGTAGATACTGTTAATACATACCAGTAATTCTGGGTTATAAAAAGCGATAATTGCTACTAGGGTCTAAAGCTTCAATAAGTGTCTGCCCTTGTGTGTGTGTGTTAGGGAGGGATTTGGGTTTGGGGGGGGGGGAGTCCATTTATACCTCTCTGTTTTGTCTTTCCTGGAAATTTCTAAAACTCTTCGCTTATTGTCCTTTCATGGATTTAAGTATCAATTATTGCTGTTATTATCCTATTCCTTTTCACGTTTAGAGAGGACTTTCCCAGCTTCCTAAGTGTTCTTACTACTAATAACTACTGTAATAGCTTGCAGTGAGTGACCAGTATCTAAAAAGTGATGCAAGGCCAAGCCAAGCCAAGCCTGCGACATTTCAAACCACAATATAGGTGATACTTGCACTGCAACGGGCGTGCCAAGTTGCCAAAATCTGATGACGTAGTCGTCGTACGTAGCCTAAATTTCTATTTCGGAGATCCTTCATCCGTGATGATTATAACCCATGTGCTCATACATCCCCCGTTCCTCACGCGATTTCACTTTTCACTTATGATAGTATACACTTCACATTATATACCTTTACTTTAATGTATAATGGCACACAACTTGTCGTGACAACACTGCTTCAGGGCCCACCGCTGCCTAGTAGACCAAAACATTTGGATAATTTTGGATAATGGATAATTTCAGGCTTTCTCACCACTTTTTCTAACTAATAACTTTAGTTATCACTCGTATTATTGCTCACTGTCGATGTCACTACCACTGATTACTGTTAGCAGTCACTGCACCCTTAAAAACACGAGGATTCTCGGAGCCTTGTGTGCCCACGTCTGCACCCACGGACCCACGCGGTGTGTGTGTGTGTGTGTGTGTGTGTGAGAGAGAGAGAGAGAGTGTGTGTGTGAGTGTGTGTGAGTGTGTGTGTGAGAGTGTGTGAGTGTGTGTGTGAGTGTGTGTGTGAGAGTGTGTG
Organism: Cherax quadricarinatus; assembly: GCF_026875155.1. Classification (NCBI taxonomy): domain Eukaryota; kingdom Metazoa; phylum Arthropoda; class Malacostraca; order Decapoda; family Parastacidae; genus Cherax; species Cherax quadricarinatus. The sequence continues at coordinate 13,122 of NW_026466767.1, forward strand.
TGAGTGTGTGTGTGTGAGAGTGTGTGTGTGAGAGTGTGTGTGTGAGAATGTGTGTGTGAGAGTACTCACCTATTTGTACCCACCTATTTGTGGTTGCAGGGTCGAGTCACAGCTCCTGGGCCCCCCCTCTTCGCTGATTTCTACTAGGTCCTCTCCTCCCCTGCCCCATGAGCTCTATCATACCTCGCCTTAAAACTATGTATGGTTCCTGCCTCCACCACATCACTTTCTAGGGTATTCCATGGCCTGACTACTCTATGACTGAAGAAATACTTCCTAACATCCCTTTTAATTCACTGAGTCCTCAACTTCCAATTGTGACCTCTTGTGTCCCCGTGTCCCATCCTAAACACCCGTC
>NW_026466768.1:0-12733 GCF_026875155.1 Cherax quadricarinatus
AGGGGATTTTTCTTAAGTCATTGAGGTTTATAAGGGGAAAAACGGAATAATAGAGGGATGTAAAATAGCGTGCAAAAATTTTAACATAAACAGGCTCCCAGCATGGTTTTTTAAAGGGGAAAAAATTCAGATTCGGGAAGGGATAAGAAAGCTTGGTTTGGGTAACAGATTGGGGGATGGTGGAACAAACTCCCAAGTACCGTTTAAAAATAGGTTGGAAAAATACTGGTGGGTGGGTGGGTGTGAGTTGGACCTGACAGCTTGTGCTACTAGGTTGGACCGTGCTCCTCCCTTAGTGGTGCTGCCTCACTGGGTAAAGGGCTTTGGCTTAAGCCTGGGGGAAAATTGGATGCCCCCATACGCCAGTGGCCTTTGCATTTTCCTTCTTTTTTATCTTTTTATACCAAATCATTTTAGATATATCTGTTTTTTTTTTTCCCAAAGTTCGGAAACAGATTAGACTTACCCAAAATTTCATGTTGGTTTGGGAAAACAGGAAAAAGAAGTGGAACTGTATAGTAAATTATTTGCCTAAGTCGTGGAGACAGGGGACTAAAGTAACAGTAAAGGGTACCTAGGGTTAGTCGCGGGTGTGGGTCACAACCGGAGAAAGACCAAATTTACCCAAATGCTCTGAAATAAAAAGGGTTTTTCTATATATTGATGGACTCATTCATTAAAGATTGAGGGACTGCCACCGACTCAAGGTTGGGGGGACTGATTACCTCTTCCCCTCCTGTTCTTCAAACCCCTTTTGGGTAGAGTGGTGACCTGTACTTAACTCTGGTCCCTTTATTTTCTCATGGGACCTGACTTAACTCAGTGGTGACCTGTCTTAACCTGTGAAGAAGTGTCTTTGTACAATGGTATATAAACCGACAAAGAAGAAAGACCATGTGCAACATCTGGGTATCTTTATTGTAACGTTTTCGCCTCCAGTGGTTTTTATCAATCAAATTCTGGGACAAATTGAAGACAGTAGAACTAGTACAAAGATGGGTAACGTCCCCAACCTAGAGGGGGGCGAACGCCCAAGTCGGGGAGTTCTGAAGCGAAGAAAGAACCCGGGCGCTTAATAGGCTATTAAGCCCGGGATTCTTTTTTCGCTTCAGAACTCCACGATTTGGGTGCTTTCGCACCTACTCCTAGGTTGAGGGACGTTCCCTCATTTTCTGTCATATTCACTGCTTAAAGTTTTTTCCTAAAATTTTTGATTGAAAAAGCCCGGGTGGCGAAACGTCAAAAATAAAGATCCCAGATGTTGCCATGTGTTTTACTCTCAAGAATGTCTTTTTTGCTCCCTGGACTAAACCAAGATGCCCCCACGAGCAACTTTCCGAACTTTGGGAAGAATGGGGGCACGAAGTGGGATATGGCGTTGACCGAGGAAAAAAAGAGGATTGTATGTCCTCCGTTTCGAGTCCTCAGGTCAAAAAGGGGACGTGTTAGTGGCTGGACAGCGGGGGACGACGAATTGACGACAAGAAGACGAAGGGAAAGCCAGAAACGATGAAGAAAAAAGGACTGCGTGGAAACCCCCAGGGAAAAACCTCCAACCTTTCCGTGTTTCCCCGACGAATGTGAGTCACTACGGGATCCCCACGACAAACGAAAAAAGGGAAGGAAAGAAATTGTTGTTGTTGGGGATACCCGGTTAGATACGGATAGGGTATTCCTTTTAAAAGGGACAGGATAGGGAAAAGGGGTATGCTTTCCCTGGGGGGGGGGGAGGACATTGTTACCCGGCTTGACAACATCAAACGGAAGGGATTAACCTATTATTTCCCTCAGTGCTGGAGGCAATGATTGGGCAAGCGTAGAAGGAGGATTTAGTTAGAAACCCAGGATAGCTATAGACATGTTAGGAAAAAGGGGGGGGCGCCCTGTTATATGTGGCATTTTGCCAAGAAGGGGTTTTGGTAATGAAGGTTGCCCAGAGCAATTGGTTTAATTTTTTGGCGGGATAAACACTGTAAGGAAAATGCAACCATTCATTGAAAAACTGGGACAACTTAAGGGCCGAAATGACTGTATGCCAGGGTGGGGTTCACTACCCAGGGTAGGTGTGGGGTTTTTTTGCAACCTTTTGGGGGGGTTGTTGGGACTTAAAAACTAGGTTTAGTTAGAGGTAGGGTTTAAAAAATGATATAATAAAGTATGGATACATTGACTATGCTCTGATTTTTAAAAATTTTAAATTAGAAAACGTATGGGTAATCGGGGTAATGAAATTTTAGAAATTGTGTAAAAACAAAGATGAATGGGAAAAATGGCAAAAAAAAACATTGAGGGGATTTTTTTGCTAAAGTCGAAGTGCAAGAAATAAAATTAATGAACTACTTTGGTACGTGCTGGAACTTGATATAGCATTAACGAACGTGTAGATTTAAAGAGTCGGGATATGACTGCGAGTAAAATTTTTCAGGGATTTAAATTTTTCATGTGGATAATGTAATGGGAAGGGGGGAGGAGTTGCATTGAGTTGGGAAAAAATATAATTGTTGCATAAAACAGGTATAAAAATAGATGGAGCAGTAACAAGTTTTTTGGGTAAGTTCGTGGGGGGCAAGAAAAACAATTTTAGTGTAAAAAATCCGCCCTCCAGGTTTGGACACGATAGGGGACTTTTTGGGGGACAAAATTGTTAGGGCTTTGGAACAGTAAATAGTTAGTGGGGATTTTTAACTTTGGGGTCAAATTGACTAAAATTCTTTGACGGGAAATCTAAGCCTGATTTTAGGAAACAGTTCAGGGCTGTTTTCTGAAACAGATTTAAACTGACCCTACCAGGGGAAATAATTTGCTAACCTATCTTGTCAAATAAGGAAACACTCGTGAATAATCTGGAGATCACTGAAGAGCTTGGCGCAAGTGATCACAAATCCTCCTTTTAGCATTAAATGGGAAAGCAAGAAAAAATATAAAACGTAAAAAATCCCCATTTTTTGTTCGCCGATTGTAATGGGGCTTAGGGGAACATCTGTCAACTTGATTGGGGGTTTTCTAGCTAATATTTTATTACGAAACCCCAAATTTGAAATAAGGGATCTGCTTTTATGATTGTTTTCTTAATAATTACACGGGCCCGAGTATATACATTCCCCAGAGAGAAATTAGGGCAATAAAAACGATCCCAAAAAGGGGGGAACAGGGGGCTTAAAAACATCTATTAGGGGGAAAAGGGAATTTAAAGGCGCCAAAAGAGGAAGGTACCTAACTGACCAATATGTTTAGCATAAAAAGGAAATAAAAAAGGGGATTAGAAAGGCTAAACGTGACATGAAATTTGAGTTCTAATGAATCAAAGACTAATCCAAAGGGTTCTTTTAAGTGTATGGACAAGGAAGGAAAAAGTAGGACCCTGAAATTGGGAAAGGACAGCTGACGGGTAATGAACGGAAAGTGTTCCCTTTTTTAAGACAATTTTTTGTCAGTTTTTTACCAGGGAAAATGAAATGAGATTCCCGTAATTCCAAAAATTTTTATTCCTGATGAATTTAAGTTTTAAAAAATTACGTCACGGGGAATGGTTATCAAAAAAATAGACAAAAATGAAAAAAAATAAATCACCCGGGGCCCCATGAGTTTTTTTAAAGGGGACTTAAAGGGAATGCAAGATGGAGTTAGTAGCCATTAAAGTGTATTTAATGCGTCCTCCTTTCCAGTTTTTGCCCCAGTTGTGGAAGATGGCTAAAGGGGTTCCATATTCAAACAGGGGGTAAGTCCACTCCTTCAAAAAACCGTCCAAAAACCTGACATCTATAGGGGGCAAGTTATTTGATCAAAATTTTAAACTGACATTACAAGGTCACCCTTTAAGACATAACTTGATAAATGAACTCCTGGATTTACGAGAGGGCGTTCCGCCTGACCCAAAATTACGACGTTCTTCAATAGAAATTTGAGGCAGTTTTCAGTGATAAGGGAAAGTGATATTGTTTATTTTGGTTTTAGTAAACCTTGACGAGAAAAATCCACAAAGACTCTTAAGAAAATGGCAGTCATGGTATGGAGGGAAAATTCTGCGGATTTAGGGATGGCTTACCAATAGAAAGCAGAGTTACCTTAATGGGGAAATCTGAGTGGGGGTTACACGTGGCGTTCCATAAGGACAGTTTTAGGCCCTCTCCTTCATAATTTTCATTTAAAGACCTTTATGAAGGGATTACTATGACTGAGTAAGTTTGCTGATAACAAAATAGGCCGTATAATTCACTCTGGGAGGATATCAATAAACCCGGACGATTTGAAAAATTAAGCGGTCTGAAAAAATGGCAAGAAGTTTTAAAGTGGAAATTAAGGATTGCCCTTGGGAATAAAAATAACCCTGAACTTAATCTAGGTGAAATAGGTTGGTCATACAGAATTGAAATCTTGGGAGTCATGGTAAGCGAAATCTAAAGCCAAAACAGCAGTCCTTATTTTCGCAACAAGGCCAAAAATTACTGGATTATCTCAAAATAAAAGTAACAGAAGTCCAAAAGTTATTTTACGCTCTTAAACACTAGTGAGATGAAGGTTTGAAAAACCACATGTTGAAGTTGAGACACTTTTCAGCAATGGGAATCTTTTTTTCAGGAAACGTTTCGCCCCACGTGGCTTTTATCAGTCCAAACAAAGAGGGGAAGGGGTAAGGAAGGAGGAGAATGAGGTAATCAGTCCCTCAACCTGGAGTCGATGTGTTCAGTCCATCAATCTTGTAGAATGTACAGCATGGTTGTTGTTGTTAAAGATTCGCCGGTATTTTCCCGGCCCGGGCCTTCCAAGTGGTGGCCCGGCACTGGCTCCCTGTCTAGGGAGTGTCTGAGACCTAAGTCTCCCATGGGAGGAGGCACAAGTACCCCCCTCATCTTGTAAGGTACAAACTCGGGCTCTGGCACCAACCATGCCCTAGAAGGGCAATGCATGGTGTCGATCGTGCTAGCGCTGTGCTCTCCTGTGTGGAGTGTCGTGTGTTGGTGTTCATTTTCATTCATGTTGATTCGCAGGTCCTTCTGGCCCAGGTCTTCTCCAGATGGTGACCCGGCAGTGGCCCCCCGGGTGGGGGTGACAGCATAGGGCCGTAGACGTGGCTTATATACTGTAGTGAGGTGACGTGAAGCAGGTGGAGGCGGGGTCATAGTGGTACCATCCACTACCATTCACGTCACCTCACTACAGTATATAAGCCACGTCTACGGCCCTATGCTGTACATTCTACAAGATTGATGGACTGAACACATCGACTCCAGGTTGAGGGACTGATTACCTCATTCTCTCCTCTCCTTACACCTTCCTCTTTGTATTGGACTGATGAAGTCACTGTGTGGCGAAACGTTTCCTGAATAAAGATTCCCATATGCTGCATAAGTGTCTCAATCTTCATCACTAGTGAGGCCTCATTTGGATTATGCTGCTCAGTTTTGGTCCCCTTACTACAGGATGGACATAGACTCATTAGAGAACATACAAGAGAAGAATGACTAAAATGATTTACTGTGTAAGGAACCTCCGTATGAAGATAGACTTAAAGCCTTAAATCTCCACTCTCTGGAGAGGCGTAGAATGAGGGGAGATATCATTGAAGTGTATAAGTGGATGAAGGGCATAAACAAGGGAGACATTAATAAAGTACTGAGGGTGTCGAACCAGGTAAGAACCAGGAATAATGGATTTAAGTTGGATAAATTTAGATTTAGAAAGGACATAGGTAAGTACTGGTTTTCTAACAGAGTTGTAGATGCGTGGAACAGTCTTCCCAGTGGGGTGATAGAGGCTAGGACCTTGGGTAGCTTTAAGAAGAGACTGGACAAATATATGAGTGGGAGGGGCTGGGTTTGATTGGTGTCATTGGGTACGGGAGTTATTTCTTGAGTAGCTTTAGGTAGATGTCGTTTTGATAAGGACCTGCCTCGTATGGGCCAGTAGGCCTTCTGCAGTGTTCCTACATTCTTATGTTCTTATGTTCTTAGTATGTCGCTAAAGTCAGCTAGGCCAGTATACCTTGTACATGTACTTGTAGTACATGTACAAGGTAACTGGCTTATTATTATTATTATTATTATTATTATTACTATTATTATTATTATTATTATTATTATTATTATTATTATTATTTTATTATTATTATTATTATTATTTGAGGTGTTTAGTAGTTCTAAGCATGTCAGTGACTGACGCACAAGCTACCCCCACCTTTGTGCCTGTTCACTCTGTCGCCACTGTATCCACCCTGGATCCACATTTCGTTGTCCAAGAGATCCTTTATGTGGGTCTCTGTGAAAACCTCTTGATTATGTAAGCAGTCCACTGATGAAAGGTATTTTGTTGTTCTTTGCTGGGTTGAGACCCTGTACATTTTCAAAGATGAATGTGTCATATTGGTGTTATGGGCGGAGCTTTTTCTGGCACTAATATTTGTTGTTTTGGAGTGGAGGCCATTGACTGTGATTCCACTCCATTAATGATTGGAGTTGGTGTACGATTTCTGTCATTTCCTGCCTGGTTTTTTTCCTCCCTGGCGCAAATTAAGTCAGTTTTGTCCCAGGATGCGACCCACACCAGTCGACTCACACCCATGTACCCATTTTACTGATAGGGAACATAGACAACCGGTGTAAGGAAACACGCCCAATGTTTCTACCTTCGCCGGGAATCGAACTCGGACCCTTGCCGTGTGAAGCGAGAGCTTTAGCCATTTGGCCCCATGGCCTGGTGGCTAAATGTTGGCTGATGATGTTGATGTTTTGGTAGTAAAGACCAAGAACCAAAACCTGGTCATTGCGGTTGTATACAATCCTCCAGATGTAACTTCCCAACAATTCCAAGAACAGCTTTGAAAATCGACCACTGTCTGGAATATCTTCCAGCTCCTGCCCCAAACATCTTGCTGCTGGGGGATTTCAACCTAAGATACCTAAAATGGAGGAATGTAGCAAATAATGGTGTAGCAGAGATAACCCCAGGAGGCAGCTCAGATTAAAACTCGCACACACATGAAATATTAAATCTCTGATACGAAATATTACCATATCAAAAACAATATACTCAAATCACAACATAAAAGAGGTACAGACATATATGCGCGGATCCCCAGACCAACAAAATGTGATCAGTCACAAGCGAGTCTTCACCAAATTCAACTTCAATAGCAAAAACATACAGTGGCTAGCTGGTCCAGTGGCTAATGCGACGGTCTGGAGTTTTGAGACTCTGATCGCGGGTTCTAGCCCCGCCCGTGGTATGGTTTATACAGTGGGATCAGGTCAACCAGGTCCTCAACGAAATAGGCTGCAAAGATATCCTAAGCAACATGGATCCAAACCTATGTCTAGAAAAAATTAACTCTGTTTCACTTGAGGTATGCTCAAGGTACATTCCTTTAAGGAAATGGAGAAGATGCAAGCTAGAAAGAGAAAGCGCTCCCTTAATACTCATGTTATTCAATAATTAATATGTATTTCGCTCATCTCTTCACTTGCAATTACATTCTCTAGATAAATTATACTCAGTTATGAACCTACTAGCAGTAATAATATAAATACAGTATGAGATTCAAAGATAAATAAGTCTCCATGTATTAACTTGAGTTAACACAAGGTTAGCATGGGTCCCAGTGGTGGCCCATGCTAACCTTCCTATAGTGTATAAATATACCTAGTTAGATGTATCTTACTGTAGCCAGCTGGTCCAGTGACTTACGCACTGGCCTGGAGTTTTAATTAACATTCACTTGCCATGGGTTCTAACCCCATGGAAATAAATGGTATAAAATACCGACACAATGGCAATATAAACACAAATGCAGTATAATGTGATCCTTTATTGACTACGTTTCGCCCACACAGTGGGCTTTTTCAAGTCACAAACAGAACTACCTGGGGTGGAAGGAACGCGAGTATTAATAGTCCGGCTGAGGTATTAATAATCCCTTGCAATGACTGCAACAAGTTATACGTGGGCGAAACATCAAGGGACCTCCAAACACGTATTTCAGAACACCAATACGCAAGCAGGTCTGACGACACAAGGAATGCCTGCGTACAACACCGTAATTCACACAACCACTTGATAAACTACAGAAACTCAAGACTTATCGCCACAGAAGACAACACTCAATACCGAAGAATCCTGGAATCATCACTTATTTCTATATCCGACAACTTCAACCAGAATAGTGGCTTCTATAACATAGCTGAACCACTTGCCAAGAAACTTCTTCATCGCTATCCCACATAAGAACACTGTAGAAGGTCTGCTCAAAAACTTGTCCAGTCTCCTTTCCAAGCTACCAAGTTTTTAGACTCTATAACCCCACTCGGTACATCATCAGATGCAGCATTCTTCACCTGACCTCAGCCGGACTATTAATACTCGCGTTCCTTCCACCCCAGGTAGTTCTGTTTGTGACTTGAAAAAGCCCACTGTGTGGGCGAAACGTAGTCAATAAAGGATCACATTATACTGCATTTGTGTTTATATTGCCACCGGGTTCTAACCCCACCCGTACCCTGGTTTATTTTTTAGAAAAATCTTTATTTCATTACCTAAAGTCAATTACGGGTGATAATAAGTATCTTAACTTTAGGGTTTGCCGATCTTGCTTTTTTCCATTTATTGACTCATGCTTTGTAGCATTGTTGTTCATATGTGCTGGTGTAGTTGTTCATATGTGCTGGTATAGTTGTTCATATGTGCTGGTATAGTTGTTCATATGTGCTGGTATAGTTGTTCATATGTTGTGCAAGAAAGGTATAAAATACCGACAATATGAAAGTTAAGACACATGTGCAACATCTGGATATCTTTATTGTAGACGTTTCGCCATCCAGTGGCTTTATCAAAACAGATTCTAGGACATAATAGGAAGACAGTAGAACTATATACAAAAGATGAGGTAATCAGTCCCTCGGCCTTGGAGTTAGTGTTCACAGCATCGTGGTGAAGGAGAGTCTGGAGCAAAGGCAAGAAGACTGGCGTTTATATAGGCGTCAGTGGAAGGGACGGGCAGCAGACGAGGGCAGTCACTGGTAGGCGGGATTCCCCAGTGGAAGTAGGTCCTTCCCAAAGAGATGGATTAGTTGCAGCAGCCGTGAAGAAGGTCTTGTAGATGTCCTCTGAACCAAGATTCCATGATGTCCTCTTGGTTCAGAGGACATCTACAAGACCTTCTTCACGGCTGCTGCAACTAACCCATCTCTTTGGGAAGGACCTACTTCCACTGGGGAATCCCGCCTACCAGTGACTGCCCTCGTCTGCTGCCCGTCCCTTCCACTGACGCCTATAAAAACGCCAGTCTTCTTGCCTTTGCTCCAGACTCTCCTTCACCACGATGCTGTGAACACTAACTCCAAGGCTGAGGGACTGATTACCTCATCTTTTGTATATAGTTCTACTGTCTTCCTGTTATGTCCTAGAATCTGTATTGATAAAGCCACTGGATGGCGAAACGTCTACAATAAAGATATCCAGATGTTGCACATGTGTCTTAACTTGTTCATATGTGCTGGTATAGTTGTTCATATGTGCTGGTATAGTTGTTCATATGTGCTGGTATAGTTGTTCATAGAGTTAAAGAGTACCAGGATATTCGAAATATAGGAAGGCTGGTTTTAAGAATACCTTTAACTGGAGTTTGTATAAATTTAGTTAATTTGGGTTTGTGTGGTGGTATTTTCTAGCTTAAAGTTAGGTCGTACCAGTTAAAGAAGATGTTGAGGGTTTTCTTGCGCAGGTTTGGGTGTCTGAAGAGGTCCAGAAAGTTAGCCGCCTGGGAAGACACCATCTTTCCTGACGTTGTGTTCACCACCTCTTGCATCATCTCCTCCGTCACCTGCAACACACCACACATGAGTCCTCCGTCACCTGCAACACACCACACATGAGTCCTCCGTCACCTGCAACACACCACACATGAGTCCTCCGTCACCTGCAACACACCACACATGAGTCCTCCGTCACCTGCAACACACCACACATGAGTCCTCCGTCACCTGCAACACACCACACATGAGTCCTCCGTCACCTGCAACACACACACATGAGTCCTCCGTCACCTGCAACACACCACACATGAGTCCTCCGTCACCTGCAACACACCACACATGAGTCCTCCGTCACCTGCAACACACCACACATGAGTCTCCGTCACCTGCAACACACCACACATGAGTCCTCCGTCACCTGCAACACACCACACATGAGTCCTCCGTCACCTGCAACACACCACACATGAGTCCTCCGTCACCTGCAACACACCACACATGAGTCCTCCGTCACCTGCAACACACCACACATGAGTCCTCCGTCACCTGCAACACACCACACATGAGTCCTCTGTAGCACTTGCAACACACCACACATGAGTCCTCCGTCACCTGCAACACACCACACATGAGTCCTCTGTAGCACTTGCAACACACCACACATGAGTCCTCCGTCACCTGCAACACACCACACATGAGTCCTCTGTAGCACTTGCAACACACCACACATGAGTCCTCAGTCACCTGCAACACACGACACATGAGTCCTCTGTAGCACTTGCAACACACAACACCTGAGTCCTCCATCACCTGCAACACACAACACATGAGTCCTCCATCACCTGCAACACACAACACCTGAGTCCTCCATCACTGCAACACACAACACATGAGTCCTCCATCACCTGCAACACACAACACATGAGTCCTCCATCACCTGCAACACACAACACCTGAGTCCTCCATCACCTGCAACACACAACACCTGAGTCCTCCATCACCTGCAACACACAACACATGAGTCCTCCATCACCTGCAACACACAACACCTGAGTCCTCCATCACCTGCAACACACAACACATGAGTCCTCCATCACCTGCAACACACAACACCTGAGTCCTCCATCACCTGCAACACACGACACATGAGTCCTCCATCACCTGCAACACACGACACATGAGTCCTCCGTCACCTGCAACACACAACACATGAGTCCTCCATCACCTGCAACACACAACACATGAGTCCTCCATCACCTGCAACACACAACACATGAGTCCTCAGTCACCTGCAACACACCACACATGAGTCCTCCATCACCTGCAACACACAACACATGAGTCCTCAGTCACCTGCAACACACCACACATGAGTCCTCCATCACCTGCAACACACAACACATGAGTCCTCAGTCACCTGCAACACACAACACATGAGTCCTCAGTCACCTGCAACACACAACACATGAGTCCTCCATCACCTGCAACACACAACACATGAGTCCTCAGTCACCTGCAACACACAACACATGAGTCCTCAGTCACCTGCAACACACAACACATGAGTCCTCCATCACCTGCAACACACAACACATGAGTCCTCCATCACCTGCAACACACAACACATGTTCTTAGCTAGGTTATTGAAAGCATCGATGTAACGCTGGGAGACGGAGAGTGTCGAGGTCTCCTGCCATGTTATGGTGAACATGTGTTGCAGATAACCTTTCATTAACTTGTTTTCGTGTGTATGTGACTGAGCAATAAAGTCAGGTTGGTGACCTGGTTACTGGATGCCGGTGACAAATTTTAGTCCCCGACTGAGAGGCTTAGTTTCTAGTTGAGCAAGTGATGGAAGGCCTACCTGCATTCTTCCATGTGCTTTTGTCACAAAGTATTTGAAACATGCAGGCATGCTTGGCCTTCTGGTTACTTCGTCATGCGACGCACATTGTGATGCACCGATGTATTATATCACATAATAAGTTACCCAACTGTCTCCTGGAGTAGAACGACTTTTTACCTTCGGTATCAAATGTGTTCAGATATACAAAAGTTCCATAATATATTTTGACTGGATAAATAAGTAAACAATGGCAAAAGTCATGAAGTGATGTCAAAGATACTTTAATGTGGAAAACTTCAGGGAGGGGAAAGCCTTTTTTCATAGATTAGGAAGTTAAGACTGAAAAATTATGGAAAAAATGTTTTTTTATTGTAAACTAGAGCATAATTCTGGCAACATGTTGATGTAATCAGCTGGTTTATATCGTATTTCTAAGTATGTTTTTCATTAAATGTAATTTTTTTGTTCTTGTTGGCAGCAAGAAGACGTGTTGGCAAGTACTGTTTTTTTCCTCCAAAAATTACGACTTTTATGATTGTTTCATTCTAAATACTCTACATGACAACTTGTGTGCTGGCTGAAGTGTAGATCACAGTCAGTATGTCTGGTAGTAGCCAGTATGTCTGGTAGTAGTCAGTATGTCTGGTAGTAGTCAGTATGTCTGGTAGTAGTCAGTATGTCTGGTAGTAGCCAGTATGTCTGGTAGTAGTCAGTATGTCTGGTAGTAGTCAGTATGTCTGGTAGTAGCCAGTATGTCTGGTAGTAGTCAGTATGTCTGGTAGTAGTCAGTATGTCTGGTAGTAGTCAGTATGTCTGGTAGTAGCCAGTATGTCTGGTAGTAGTCAGTATGTCTGGTAGTAGTCAGTATGTCTGGTAGTAGTCAGTATGTCTGGTAGTAGCCAGTATGTCTGGTAGTAGTCAGTATGTCTGGTAGTAGTCAGTATGTCTGGTAGTAGCCAGTATGTCTGGTAGTAGTCAGTATGTCTGGTAGTAGTCAGTATGTCTGGTAGTAGTCAGTATATCTGGTAGTAGCCAGTATGTCTGGTAGTAGTCAGTATGTCTGGTAGTAGTCAGTATGTCTGGTAGTAGTCAGTATGTCTGGTAGTAGTCAGTATGTCTGGTAGTAGCCAGTATATCTGGTAGT
>NW_026466770.1:0-13074 GCF_026875155.1 Cherax quadricarinatus
GACTTCAGGTAGAAGTCCTTATCTGGGGTTACTTCTCTTCTTTCTTTTTAAAAGGCACTGGCACTGGGAACAACTTGAGAGTCATTGGAACCCTGTCGCACAAAATATCTGTCCAGAGAGCCTGTTTCTAGCTTTTTCTTTAAGATTTGTCTGAAGTGGGACACAACACTGTCATTGTACATTTGCCAATACGGCCTGCAACAGCTTTGTTAGGGTGAAGTTCATCCATAAATGTTTGCACTTCAGTCCACTTAGCACAAATGTCCTTAACCCTTTGACTGTCGCGGCCGTAACATATACGTCTTACGAGGTACCGTGTTTGACGTATATATACTCATAAATTCTAGCGGCTTCAAATCAAGCAGAGAAAAGCTGGTAGGCCCACATGTGAGAGAACGGGTCTGTGTGGTCAGTGTGAAACCATATAAAAAAAAATCCTGGAGCACGCAGTGCATAATGAGAAAAAAAAAAACTCCGACCATTTTTTTTAATTAAAATGCCGACTTTGTGGTCTATTTTCGTATAGTATTTATGGTTGTATTCTCATTTTCTTGGTCTCATTTGAAAAGAATGGAAAACATATTATAGAAGTAGGGTGATTTTGACTGATTTTACTATAAAAAGAACCTGCAAATGGAGCTCAAAGTAGGGGAAAATGTTTGATTTTTGCCAATGTTCAAAGTAAACAAATGATGTCATTGTCCAATAAATGTCCAATTAGCCATTCTGATATGTAGTCATGAATGGGTTGATGTTATTTATACAATTATTACAGTATTGCAGTAGTCTGCATAATAGTAAGTCTTAAATTTTTTGTTTGACTAAAAATTCGAAATAGAGAGCTAGAGTAATATCAGAGGGGCCTGGAGACATGACTGATGAACAAAGAAAATGTTATTTTAGAGCCAGGAATGTCTGCATTGTTCATTCTGGACCTTATTTTGAAATTGTCATATTTTTTAATTTTCATGAAATTGGCCAAATTGCAAATTTCTGACCACGTTATTGGGTAGTTGAATCGGTAAATGGCAGTTTCTTGCACTCAATCGATAGAAAAAATGGAGTTCTAAAGAAATAGCTATGAGTTTGGTCGACGGGAACAATGGAATTAGCCGAAAATAGGGCTCAAAGTGGGCAAAATCGCCGATTTGTAAATATCGCCGAGGTCGCTAACTTCGCGAGAGCATAATTTCGTCAGTTTTCCATCAAATTTCGTTTTTTTTGGTGTCATTACAATCAGGAAAAGATTCTCTATTCATTTCATAAGAAAATTTTTTTTTTTTTTTTTTTTAAATTTTGCGACACCAGGAGACACTTCAGAATTGGGGGTTGCGACAGTCAAAGGGTTAATCTTTGAAGAAGGCACCTTCCTTCATCTCTCTTCCTCCTCCTCCTCTGCAGCAGTTTCCTGAGCTGTGATCTGTTGCTGTTGCAGATGAAGCTCTTGCAGCTCTTCAGTGGTTAGCTCTTCCTGTGGTCCTCCACCAACTCTTCCACATCCTCGCCACTCACCTCCAACCCCAGGAACATCCCCAATGCCACAATAGATTCTACAACTGGCATAGGCTCCTTAGGGTCAGCCCAAACCCTTCAAAATCCCTCTCTTCTACACATTCTGGCCACAATTTTCTCCAAGCAGAGTTCAAAGTCCTGGAAGTCACTCCCCCCCAAGACTTACTATAAGGTTTATGCAATGGAGGATATTAAAGTGATCTTTCCAGAACTCTCTTAGGGTCAATTCTGTGTCTGAGGTCACTTCAAAGCACTTTTGAAACACTGCTTTTGTGTAGAGTTTTTTGAAGCTTGAAATGACCTGTTGGTCCATGGGCTGGAGGAGAGGAGTTGTATTAGGAGGCAAGAACTTCACCGTGATGAAACTAAAACTCCTCCACTATTTGCTCTTCCAAGTCTGGAGGATGAGCAGGAGCATTGTCCATTACCAGGAGGCACTTGAGTGACAGTTTATTTTCCAGGAGGTATTTCTTCACACTGGGCCAAACACTTCGTTAAACCAGTCTAGGAAAGTATCCCTTGTGACCCATGCCTTACTGTTAGCCTTCCACATCACACACAAATTACTCTTAGCGACACTGTTTTTCTTGAACACTCTGGGATTTTCAGAGTGATACACCAGTAAAGACTTCACTTTAAAATCCCCACTAGCATTACTACAAAACATGTCCTGAAGTGCCATTTCCTCCTGCGTGATGTAGGTCCTCTTTGGCATTTTCTATCCAAAAGAGGCCTGTTTCTTCACAATTAAACACTTGTTGGGGTTTGAATTCTCCAGTGACTATGCACTCCTTAAACTCCTGTACAAACTTCTCAGCTGCAATTTTTGTCAGAACTGGCAGCCTCACCATGCCTTATCACACTGTGAATGCCACTACGCTTCTTAAATCTCTCAAACCAACCTTTGCTGGCCTTAAAATCACAAGCATCACCACTTGTTGCAGGCATTTTCTTTATAAGATCATCATGCAACTGCCTTGCCTTTTCACATATTATCGACTGCGTAACACTATCTCCTGATAACTGTTTTTTGGTAATCCACACCAACAATAACCTCTCCACTTCTTCGAGGATTTGTGATCTCCTTTTTGTCAGCATATCTACCCCTTTTGCAACAACAGCACACTTTATTTCCTTTCCTTTCGCCACAATCAAAGTGATGGTTGAATGGGGTTTGCCATACATCCTGGCAAGCTCTGCAACACGCACTCCACTCTCATGTTTTTCAAAAGATTTCCTTCTTGAATTCGATCATGTTCCTCGCTTTCTTTACCAAAAGGCTTGCACTAGCTTTCCTTGCGCCCATGGTGACTTATTTAGCAGTTTGCAATCACAAAAAACAATGGATTATTACGTATGAACCTGCGGGGTGATGGTCATGTGTTGGTAAACAATGGCACACTGAGCGTGAATGGCGTGGGAGACTGGCTTTGTGTGCACGGTGACGGGCGGATGGGTACCGGACGGTTGCCAAATCACGAGTCTAATCACGAACCGCGAGGCCAAATTTTGCCGAAAAAACTTGCCGAAAGTCGGATTTCACGAAAGTTGATGCTGCCGAAACTCGAGGGTCCACTGTAAAATGATAAAATGGATAATGAGAACCTTCAAAACTAGGGACACTAAGCCCATGGTGATACTCTTCAAATTGCTTGTTCTCTCAAGGCTGGAATACTGCTGTACACTAATGAACCCCTTCAAGGCTGGCGACATTGTAGACCTGGAGTGTACAAAGAACTTTCAAGGCACACGTAAGTACGAAAAGACACCTAAATTACCGGGAATGGTTGAAGGTCCTTGATCTGTATTCCCTGGAATGCAGGCAAGAGAGATACATGATAATATACACTTGGAAGGTCCTGGAGGGATTGGCACCAAACCTACACACAAAAGCAAAAGACTCGGCAGGAGATGCAACATTCCCCCGATGAAAAGCAGGGGAGCCACGAGTACACTGAGAGACAACAAAATAAGTGTCAGGGGCCCAAGACTGTTCAACTGCCTCCCAGCATACATAAGGGAGATTGCCAATAGACCCCTGGCTCTCTTCAAGAAGGCACTGGACAGGCACCTAAAGTCAGTACCTGACCAACCGAGCTGTGGTTCGTACGTCAGTTTGCGTGAGGCCAGCAGTAACAGCCTGGTTGATCAGACCCTGATCCACCATGAGGTCTGGTCTCAGACTGGATCATGGAGGCATTGACCCCTGAAATCCTCTCTAGGTAAACACAAAAAATAGATGATTTACTGTTATGCAGACTACTGCATTATTGTAATAATTGTATAAATAATGTTAACCAATTCATGCATATTTGACCAGCCAGTTGGATACATATTGCATGGTGACGTCATTTGTTTACTCTTGAACATTGGCAAAAATCGAACATTTCCACTACTTTGAGCTCAATTTTAACCCTTAAACGGTCCAAACAGACTGACGTTCAAATTCGTAGTGCTACAAAAGTAGATCTACTTTTTTTTACATATTTTCAAATATAACAAAAAAAAATGCAGATAAAAGTTTTTTTACACGTTTTCAAATGTAAAACAAAAAAGATCTACATTTTTTACATACTTTCTGATGTTGAAAAAACGTATATATATGTTTGGACCATTTAAGGGTTAAGAGTTAAGAGATAAGATTTCGTTCGGATTTTTAACCCCGGAGGGTTAGCCACCCAGGATAACCCAAGAAAGTCAGTGCGTCATCGAGGACTGTCTAACTTATTTCTATTGGGGTCCTTAATCTTGTCCCCCAGGATGCGACCCACACCCAGGTACCTATTTGCTGCTAGGTGAACAGGACAACAGGTGTAAGGAAACGTGTCAAAATGTTTCCACCCGCTGGGAATCGAAACCGGGCCCTCCGTGTGTGAAGCGGGAGCTTTAGCCACCAGGCCACCGGGCCACCAGGTACTTTCTGGCATGAAACCAATCAAAATTACATCTATTTCTGTAATATATTTTCCATTCTATCAGATGAGACAAAAAATGAGAATACAACCATACAAACCATGCAAAAATAGGCCGCAAATTCACTGTTTTCTCTCACGCACTGCATGCTGCAGAATTTTTTTTTATATAGTGCACACTTGCCAAACAGACCTATTCTCTCATATATAGGCCCAAATTTACCAGTCACAGATTATCTGAGTGAGCTGAGCTCATAGTGACCAACAGTGGCTTCAAAGCCACCTTATCTTTCATGGACAATGTACAGTAAATGTGCTTTACAAAATGACAAGCATTTCTTTTATTTGTTGGAGCCATGGCTAGGGCTAAAAGTCAGCAGGTTATAACAATAAATGGAGAAAAAGAAATTGAAATGACTTATATAGCAAGTAGCGGCACCAAACAGCAGCAGTAGGTTGGTGTGGCGACCCTGGAAATTTGAAATTATGCTAGCCTAAATTAGTGCCGGATTACTGATGGAACCAGATTACTGATTGCCAACCTGTACTATGTAGAAAGCCTCTTGTTATGCAGAGCATTTCAGACAAATTATGTCAATTTTGTCCCAGGATGTGACCCACACCAGTTGACAAACACTCAGGTAACCATTTTACTGATGGGTGAACAGTGACAACAGGTGTATGGAAACACGCCTAATATTTCCACTCTTGCCAGGAATCGAACCAGGTCACAGGCCACCTTAGCTAACAAAACCAGCCTAGGTTAATCTAACCTCTGCCATCAACTTGGTGCATATTTGTTTACAATGTCAGTGAGTGACATAAGTCAATACCAAGTGTTCACTGGCTGAAATTTGCTGTGCAAAAAAAAAAAAAGAAAAAAAAAAATCAAGTACACCTACCATCCGACTTACGACCACTCGACTTACGACAGTGTTTTTTATGCCAAATTTCTGGGAAATAAACAACTATTTGTGTTGTACACAGTGTATTTCCTAAACCTTACAGTATAAAATACAGTACTAACAAGATAAAAAGTAAAACATGAAATACCAAAATAAAACAATAAAATAAAGTCATTACAAAAATGTTTTGTTGATATTCAGTAGTAAAGTTCGACTTACGACCATTTCGACTTACGACCGGTCTCTCGGAACCGAATTTGGTTGTAAGTCGGATGGTAGGTGTACTATTTTTACAAATACAATATTTCCAACATTACAATTTGCACAAGAAATACTCATTCTGTTATGCACACAGATTATGTGCATAACAGTGGGGATCAACTGCAGCAACACACCTAAAGCCAATAATAACCCAACAAAAAGCTGCAGTAAGAATAATCACTAAATCCCATCCCTGGCAACACACCCCCCCACTCTTCATAGATCTAAACTTACTCCCTGTTCAGTACATCCACACTTACTACTGTGCAATCTACATCTACAGGACCTTAAACTCCAGATATCAACCTTGACCTAAAATGCTTTCTTGATAGTTGTGACAGAACCCACAGGCATAACACCAGACACAAACATCTCTATGACATTCCCCGTGTCCGACTAAACCTTTACAAAAATTCAATGTATGTCAAAGGCCCTAAAATCTGGAACACCCTACCTGAGAACTCTAGAACTGCAGACACATTCATCACCTTCAAAATTACCATTAGAAAACATTTTATCTCCCTGATAAACCCCATCAACTAACTACAACGAATACCACCTGGTGGTTCACACTTCACATCACTCACCCATTTGACCATAAACAGAAATATTAATCTCAATCTTAAAATAATGAATCCTATGATACTCCAATACTGAAACTATGTACTGTGCCAAAACAAAAGCATTCACATTGCTAAACTCACAAACTAGTATTTAGTCACTTAGCCATAATACCAACTTACCTCATAATTTGTAATATTTTAAAATAAAGAATTAAAGTAAGTCTGCCCGAAATGCCTAGCCATGCTAGGCGTTCTAGTGGTACACTCTGTAATCATTATTTAACTACATGTAAACCACAACAACCAAATTCTGTAAATTCAACATTGTAATCTTTATAGAGAATAAACTTTGAATTTGAATTTGAATTTGAATTAACATAAGTAAAGAGAAATTAAAGAATAGACTTAAAGGAAAATAATGGGATGTCTACTCATGCTAAAGCCATTCTTTATATAAACCAGTTGAGAAAGAGCTAAAGAAAATCAAATGAATAAAGAATAATAATAATAATAAATAATAATAATAATAATAATAATCTTTATTTACTAGAAGTACTTGCACAAGGTATATAGGCCTAGCCAAGGTATATAAGAGACTGACCCTGATAGGGCTAATGTAAATAACTCGGTTGACTTTAGGGTAAGATTTTGTTGAGATTTTTAAACCCAGATGGTTAGTCACCAAGGATAACTGAAGAAGGCAGTACATCATCAAGGGACTGTCTTATTTCTATTGTGGTCCTCAATCTTGCCCCCCAGGATGCCACCTACACCAATCCACTAACACCCAAATACATACTACTTGCTTACTAGGTGAACGGGACAACAGGTGTAAGGAAGCACCCCTTAAGTTTCTACTCTTGCCAGTCCACAGGCCAACCTTATTACTAATATATCTTCTCGTGGCATGGCTGGAAAACCTCTCACTTCACACGCTGAGGGCCCGGGTTCAGTTCCTGGCGGGGTAGAAACTTTTGAAGTGTTTCCTTACACCTGTCGTCTTGTTCACTTAGTAAGTAGGTACCTGGGTGTTAGTAGACTGGTGTGGGTGGCATTCTGGGAGACAAGATTGAGGACTACAATGAAAATAAGACAGACATCCCTAAATGATGCACTGACTTTCTTAGGTTATCCTGGGTGGCTAACCCTCCAGGGATAAAAATCCATACAAAATCTTATCTTAACTGATTTTCAGACAGTTGAGTTAGTTGTTTTAAGGTTTAAATAATAAGATATTACAAGGAGCACAATTAAGTCATTTTGAGTTTTTTGTGTTACTCTGGTGGTTAATGTACATGTTACTATGTGTGAGGGAAAAGTTCAACAGATAGGAGTAGCGAGCGAGAATATGGTAATGATAGTTTGATTGCCGGCTGCTTGTTAAGGTAGGGTCAGTATAGCTCCCGCTATCCCCTCCCCTCCCCTTCCCCTTTTTTCCCCCACCCCGATTACTGGGGGTCAGACCAAACAGTAATCACTTGACTCACAGCTCCCAGCACAACTGTAAGTACAAGCCTGCTCCTATTCTAGTGGGCTTATTGGTTGAAAGCTTCACTTTTGACCAATAATTAACTTAGTCCTTTCAGCCTTGATCTCTATTAGATGTTTTAATAATCACCATGTCTTTTAGGTATTGTACTTATCATGGAGAGTGATTTCTTAAGCAGTGGGTAACCTGTCTCTCTTTCCAGCTTGGAATGACAGATTGGGTCACCTGCCAATCAACGAGAAGTATTGAAGGAGACGGGCTGAAACAGCCCAAGAGACGTCATTCATTTTCTACCTACCTGATTAATTGTACAGGATACGACCCCTCACCTTTGCAGTGGTAAAGAACCTGAGTTCCTGTCATCTGGACTGACTATTCAAAGCTATAGACATTGTGAAAATCTGGCCGTTGGGCTGTCACAAACACCTGTGCCCCCCCTCCCACACATCAACAACGGCTATAATCTCTACAAGACTGTGTCAACATTAACCAGACACCCAAGTTTTGTATATATTAGCGTTGAATTCAGATATCATTTATATTTTTCATTTTTCATTTTCTTTAATGTAGGATAAATATTTCATATTTAAGCATTTCATATTTTATATTTTCTAAACAATAAAGTGTTTATGTTTTTCAGTTTTTATTCTTTTTCTATTCATTAATTTTCCTGAGGAGGAGCCAGCCTTGGTAATACTGACTGAAGTTGTTACAGGGCTGAGTAAGCCTTCACAAGTGGCGACCTTGCCAGGATTCGACTCGACTGAATCAAGATTCAACTCTATCTTGAATCTACCATTAGAACTTCAACGCCTCATACCACAGACGGTTACCACCAGCCATGAGTAATCATTCTCTATGGTAGGACTACAGTACAGGTATTTAAAAGATTTGGTGATTGCTATAGTCTCAATTTATAGTAAGTCAAGGCAGGATATACTAGTTAATTCTGCCACCTATATTTGTGAGCTTGAAACTATTTGGAGGAACAGACTCTAGGGACCCGAGATTTTCCAGTGACAATTTGTTTCATTAAGCTCTTTATTATATCAAGGGAACTGTCGTAGGACACACTTGATTTGTTGGTGAGAAGATTGGATGGTCAAGGGACCCCATTCTACTTACTGTTTGCTCAGAGCTGGCATAGAACCCTTTGTTTTCATTAATACATACTGTTTAATCGAAGCAGGGATTGAGCCCTCTGGTTTATTTAGTTTGAGCGGAGCAGGAATTGAACCCTCCGTTTTCTTTGATACCAGTTTCATTTTCCCCTGGTAGTTTAAGTTATTCTTGCAAGTATGGAGAAATACTAGTTTTGGATGAATGCTGGAAGTTAGGAATAACAGGGAAAAATTTAGAATCTTTCATTAGTGCTAAAATCCAGGAAAGAATTGAAAAGAGAGAGAGAGAGAGAATCGAAAGAGAAGACAAAAAGGAGCGTGATAGACTTGATCGTGAGGAGAGAGCTAGAGTACGTGAGGAACAAGTTAAATTAAGAGAACTTGACGAAAGAGCAAAGGATAGAGAAGTTGAGGAAAGAGCTAGAGAACGTGAGGAAAGAGCTAGAGAACATGAGTTAAGAGAGAGAGAAAAAGATCGTGAGCTCGAATAAGCTCACCTTGAATTAGAGAATAAAAAGTTAACTTTCTCACAACAGTAATTAGAGGAAGGAGTAATGGAACAACATGCAGCTAGTACACATATTCCAACACCTAATTTACCTCCCTTCACAGAGGGGTGACGACATAACTTCTTACGTTATCAGGTTAGAAAATACTGCTACCCTCTGTGAATGGCCTGCTGACACCTGGGCTACCAGGTTAGGAATGTTATTTTCTGGTACAGCTTTGAATATCTATGCAACTTTGTCACAGGATATCATATGTAATTATAACCTACTGAAGAAGGCAATCCTTAAAGCATATCAAAAAACCACAAATTCTTATAGGAAAGATTTCAGGTATGCCACCTTACAGCCTGGCCAGAACTTTCAGCAGTTACAGGTAACACTCTTTCATTTGTTCGACTTTTGGATAGAGAGTTCAGGAATTGATCACAGTTATGAATCTCTTAGAGACTTCATGGTTGCTGACCAGTTCCTGACAGCTCTTCCTCACCAGATACGAACATTCATTAGAGAACGTAACCTGATTAAAGCTGATGAAGTTGCTGAGGCCGCTGACTTGTATGCTGAGGCTCACAATTCCTATAAAGACCTAAAGGGATCGAACCCTAAGGGCAAGGGTTCACCAGATCTTAAGAAATCAAAGCCTCTAGTGGAAAGTAAATTGACTTCTTTTATTCCTGTTTGTCATTTATGTAGTGTTAAGGGACATAAACGTCCCGATTGTCATTCTAAGAAGGTCCAAAAAGTTGGAAGATGTTTTAAAGACTGTAATGACCAAGCACCCTTCTGTTCAGGAACAGTTAATGGACTTAATGTATGTACCATTTTACGAGACACTGGATGCACATGTATAGTCATTTCTGATAAGCTGTTCCCTAATCTTAAAGAAACTCATTCCTCTGCTATACTTTCAGACTACTTGGGCCGTACGGACACTTTTCCTACCATCCATTGTTACATTAGGTCTAAATGGTTCACAGGTTGGTCTGAAGCCGTACTAGCTCCCATTACTTCTTGCTCCTTACTAATAGGTAATGTAAAAGGTGCCATTCTTCCTTCTGAGGTTGACCTTTCATCACCAAAGATGGACATAAACTTTTCAGATCCTCTTCCTGTAGAGTCAGAGAAGCCCCTCGAAAGTTCAGATGAGGCAATGTCTCGTGATATTCGTGTGGGATTAAAAACCAGTGATGCTACTCTCGAAAGCGAGGTAGTAGGATCACCAGTTCACTTGCTAGATGAAAGCAAGGATATCACCTCCGATACCATAAATGTCTTGACTAGGGCTCAGACCAAAGCCCAGGCTTCTCCTATTGTACATCCTTTGATTTTCCCTGACTTTAACCCTTTGAGGGTCGACAGGCCCTCTCCGAAACTCGTTCTCAGGGTCGGCCAAATTTAAAAAAAAAATTATTTTCTCTTATGAAAAGATAGAGAATCTTTTCCCGATCATAAAGACACCAAAAGTTTGAAATTTGATAGAAAACTTACGGAATTATGCTCTCGCAAAGTTAGCGGTCTCGGCGATGTTTACGCATCGGCGATTTTGCCCACTTTGAGCCCCATTTTCGGCCAATTTCACTGTACTAGTCGACAAAAAACATGAATATTTCGCTAGAACTCCATTTTTTCTATCGAATGGATGCAAGAAACCACTCATTTATGAAATTCAACTATCCAGTACAGTGGTCAGAATTTAGCAATTTTGCCAATTTCACACAAATTTCAAAAGATGCCAATTTCGGAATAGGGTCCAGAATAAACAAGAAAGACATTCCTGGCACTAAAATGACATTTCCTCTAGTCATTAGTCATGTCTCAAGTCCCCTCTTATATTCTTTTGCTTTCCACTTTGAATTTTTATTTTCACAAAAAAATATAAGATTTACTGTTATGCAGACTACTGCATTAGTGTAAAAAATGGTATAAATATTATTGGTGCACTTGTGAAAGAATATCAGACTCACCAGTTGACGTGTATTGCACGCTTGGCACGATTTGTTTACTTTTGAAGTTTGGTAAAAATCGAACATTTCTGCTACTTTGAGCTCAATTTCAAGGCACCTTTCTTTGTAAAACCAGTCAAAATCATCTCAATTTCTGTAATATGTCTTCCATTCTATAAAATGAGACCAAGAAAACTAGAATACAATAATAAATACCATACGAAAATACACTGCAAAGTCGCTGATTTATTCAAAAAAAATGGTAAAAGTTTTTTTTTTCTCATTATGCACTGTGTGCTGCAGGATTTTTTTTAGACTGTGCACACTGACCACATAGACCCATTCTTTCATATGAAGGCCTACCAGCTTTCTCCCACTAGATTTGAGGCCGCTAGAATTTATGAGTACTAGTACGTCAAAAACCCCTACGCGTAAAACGTACTAGTACGACGATAACCCTCAAAGGGTTAAACCTTTAGATATATTGAAGGACTCCTTTGTCAATTTACAACCTAATTGCCCTTCTCTTCAGAATTGCCATAATGCAGCTAGACAAAATCAAGTTATCCAAAAGAAAAACTTTTCGTATAAATCTGAATATATAAAAGGTATCTTGTATAAATCAGTATTCAAATTAAATTCAGATGAGATAGACTATTCCATCTTAGTTGTTCCAAGTCAATGCAGAGAGACTGTTCTTAAAATGGCTCATGACCTACCAGTGGCCAGACATTTCTCGCATCGTAAAACCTTAAATAAAATTAGGGAAACCTATTTTTGGCCCAAAATGTCCTCAGATATCACTACCTATTGTAGATCGTGTAAAGTTTGCCAACTGTCATCCTCCCGAGGTACCAGGCGAGTACCTAAGGTCAAAATGCCAATCTTTACGGTACTGTTTGAAAGAGTAGCTATTGACATCATTGGTCCTTTATCACCATTTTCATCTGGGGACCATAGATATACATTAACATTAGTTGATTATACTTCGAGTTTCCCTGAAGCCGTACCCTTAAAGACCATAACTACTACAGAGGTGGCTTTAGCCCTTTTGTCCATCTTCTCCAGAGTTGGCATTCCTAGAGAAATTTTGTCTGACCGTGGAACACAATTCACATCTGACTTAATGCAACACCTCTACCAACTTCTGGAAGTGAAGCCTCTCTTCACAACACCATATCATCCCAGCTGTAATGGGAGGATTGAGCGCCAGCATTCGGTTCTCAAGTCCATTTTAAGGAAACTTTGCTCCCTTACACCTAAGGAGTGGCATCGTTACCTACCCTGTGCTTTGTTTGCCATGAGGGAAGTTCCCAGTGACTCTTTGGAGTTTTCACCTTTTGAACTTCCCTATGGTAGACAGGCCAGAGGTCCATTGTCCATCCATCATGACTTATGGACTAATGAGGACGTAAAGGCTGAGGTTCAGTCTTCTTATCAGTTTCTCCTTGACCTTAGATCCAAACTTGAGGAGACCTCTGACATAGTTTCGAAAAACTTAAGCTTGTCAATGGACCAGTACAAAACCTATTTTGATTCCAAAAGTCAGAGGAGGAGTTTTAAAGTAGGGGATGAAGTTCTGGTACTTTTGCCTATCAAGTCAAATAAATTATTAGTAGCATGGAAAGGTCCATATAAGGTGTTAAAAATTTGTGGGAAGGTTGATTACCTCATAGAAGTCAAGGGAAAACCTAAGCTTTATCATATCAACATCCTTAAGAAATATTACCAAACAAATTCGGTTAACTGTTTGAATGACTTTGACTTAGTTTTTCCACACGAACTTGATAAGACAACTGAAGAGTGTAAGGTGTGCGTTTAAATTTACACCTCTAATAGACTATGATGGAGAACTACAG
>NW_026466771.1:0-13347 GCF_026875155.1 Cherax quadricarinatus
GGGGATCGTGTCAGGGGATGGGTCATAAAAGTGAGGTGAATCATAAATTGAGGGGGAAAAAGGGTGGTGGTGCCTTAGGGGTCTGTGGGACAAAGAACTTTGCCCTTTGGGAGGAAAAAGGGGGGAAATGTATGAGAGTATAGTTTTTACCAAAGCTCTTATAGGGTGGAAGCTGGGTGATGAATGTTGCAGCGGGAAAAGGGTGGAGGCAGTGCAGATGTATGCTAGGCCAATGTGTGGTGTGAAAAAAATGCAGAAATTCGTAGTTTTTGGAAGTTAGGAGGAGTGCGGGTTCCCAAAAACTTTTGCCCAGAGGGCGGGGAAAGGGGTTTTTGAGGTGGTTGGACTGTAAGAGAATGGAGCGAAAGGGAGTGACTTCAAGAGGTATAGTCGTAGTGAAAAAGGGCGAGGTAGGGGTGGGCCTGGGAAAAGGTTGGGGGGGGGGGTAAAGGAGGTTTTTGTGTGCGAGGGGTTTGGACTTCCAGCGGCATGGTAGGGGTTTTTGATGGGAGTGAATGGAGACAAATGGTTTTTAATACTTGACGTGTGTTGGGTATGAGAAAAGTAACATTTATAAAGGGGTTCGGGAAACCCGGCGGCCGGATTTGGCCCGGGATGGGAAGTACAGTCCTGACCTGAAGGGGGGGTGTTAATTTTGCAGTTTAAAAATGTGTGAAAAGCACCCTTTTGGCAAGACGTGAGGGGAATGAGGGTAAAATTTTTTTTTTTTGGGGCCACCCTCCCTTGGTGGGAATGGGCCATTTTTAAAAATAATAAAAAATAATAATAAAAAAACATTAAAATGGTAAAAAATCCGACGGTTTTGGTAAACACTAGCAACAGTTAGGTATCTTTATTATGAAACGTTTCCCCTACAAGTAGGTTCTTCAGTCGAGTACGAAAATTTGATAGAAGCAGAAGATACTTAAAAGACGATGTAATCAGTCCATTTCCCTTAAAGTTTTGAGGTGGCAGTCCCTCAGCTGGGAAGAAAAATTGTTCCATGTAGAAAAAATATTATTTTTTATTATATATATATAATTTTATTTAAATTTATATTAAAATATTATATATATTATAATATATTATAAATTTTTATATTATATACATATATATTATATATTTAATATATAATTTATATATATATAAATTTAAAAATATTTTATATATTAAAATTATATTATAACATATATTATATATATATTATATATAAATTTTTTCGTGCCCAATATGTAAAAAGGGCAATAGCAAAAACTCTTTTAAAAAAAAGTCCTTTCGAAATTTTCTTTTTCGTTTTGAGAAAAATTTTTTCCATTTTAAAGTTGATGTAAAAAATTTTAATTTTTTCACCATCTTGAAAAATTACCTAACCTTATTATAACAAAGGGAATTTATTTTAGCCCAACCCAATAAAAAATATTTTTTATTTGTTTTTCAGTAATTTTAATACTAAACAAAAAACATGAAATATTTTTTTCTGTTAGGGTTCAGAATGATTTGGGGGAATTATTGCTACCAAAATTTAGTTGTCCTTAAAGGCAAAATGAACGTTGCTATTTAAGCCCAAAATCGCAAAATTTGCCCATTCGGCCGCATTATATATTGTAAAAACCCTGTGAAAGGTGTGAAATTCCCTTTACAATGTGAGATCAGAAAAGCTTTGGGAAATTTTACACTCTTCCAAAGGGGTTTGCATATTTTAAAAACACTTTTATGTGATCTTATGCAATATATATTTATAATATTTTATTATATATATTATATATATATAAAAATTTATTTATATTATATATATTATAAAAAAATATTTATATATAATAATTTATATATATATATATATATTCGGGATCGCTTCCCCCAGTCTTTTTCCCTTCATTCAGTGGCTACAGAAAAACCCTCAATTTTTTGTTTGGAGAACATGAAATTCAATCTAAAAAGGTGTTAGCAGGGTGCCCCCACTACCCCGCTTTCTTCTGCTGCCGTAAGAGAACAAACTTCCAGCCTACCAGCGAGCTCAACATCTGGTACCTGGATGGGGGCCTCTGGCAGGTATGAGAGCCCCGGGTAGGGCCTACAACGGGTGAAAACAAGGGAGAAGACTTGGGACTCATCCTCACCCTTTCCAATGTGAATCATCCAGCGAACCAGGAAAAATCAATGCTGTGCAAAGAATCCCCCCAGAAGTCTTACAACCTCCATCCAACAGTACCCCCCTGGGAGCACCGCTGGGTCACCGGGCCATCGACACAGTCCTCAAGGAAAAATTTGAATGACTTGAGAGAATGGAGGAGAGAATAAGAAACCCTTGTCCCATGATGCTCTTATCCCCTCAAAAGGTCCCTTCTTTCCAAGAACCCTTTACTTCCTGGGGTCCCCCCTCTTTTACCAAAAACCCTCACGAATTGACCCCTATGAGGTAAACCCTTAAGAAGGCACTGAACCGGGACTAGGGGGATCAGCATGGGATCGGGAAACCCCTCCAGTGCGAGGGGGAGGTAAGGGGTGGAAAAGCAACGGTTGTTTTCCCTGCTTTTCTGTTTCGTTTTTTGGCTTCCAGTGCATTATCAGGAAGATTTTTCCCCGAACGCTTGAGAGACGTGGTAGGAGCTCAAGCCCCCGGTTTACTGAAGCAGCGATTCGGTGGGACACCCTTACAGTTCCTCCAGTAGACCAGCTCCTCCCAAAGCCCAAACGCCCCACGGGGACAAACTGATCAGGGAAAAAAATCCCCCAAAAAATGCTCCCCAAATGCCTCGGGAAAAGGAAAAAGTCGTCTCCTGGGTGAAGGCCCCACATCAGGGATTTCCTGTTAGTGTTCCCAATTCCCCCTTGGACTCTACTAGCCCCACAGGCCATTGGGATTGTGTTGCCATCCCCTAGCCCCCCCCTCCTCACCGAATATAGGGTTTTGCGGCGGGGACAGTGATCAATTTCGGACTTCGGGTCTCGGTGTCAAAAGCAGAAGGAAAAGTAGCCGGCATGAGGGGTCAATGACTCAAAAAGAGAAGCCTCCCCACAGCCCGTTCCCCACTAAAACGGGGAACCCCCAAAGTGCAGGGTCTGAGGAAGAAAAAGCGCCCCTGTTTGGACCCACTAGTCCCTTGGAAGGAGGGAAAAAGCAATTGCTGGGCTAAATGGCCTCCACATTGGCAGACCCTACTTGCCTATCCGTATGGAAGGGGGTGGAGTGCCGCCACGGGCCAAAAGAAAATGCAAGTTTTAAACTTCCTCTTGAAAAAATTCATCCAATAGGTCGGAGACCCTTGGAGAGGGGAAAGTGTGCTCTAAATTCCTTTTAGAGTGGTAAAAAAAGTCATCATAGAAACCAAACCACGGGCGACCAGTTCCTTTTCAGAGATTCGTGTTGCAATCCGAGGGGAAAATCCCTGCAGTTCTGGGCACGCGGCCCACCGCGGGGGCTGTACAAAGATTCGAGATGTGCCTGGTCCCCTAGTTTTTTTTACTTTCTTTCGTTTTTTGTAAATGTTTTGTAAATGTATTTTGTCTTTAAATTATATATATTATTATATATATATATTTTAAATATTTATATATATATAAAATAAAATTAAAATAAAATATATATATAATATATTTTTATTATATAAATATATTATATTATTTTTAATAATATTTATATATATATATATTTAAATATATGCTTTTTTTGTTCGATTTTTGATAGAATATATAAAAATGATCATCATTAGCCGGGTACAAGTTAAAGGGAAAAAAAGAAACAAAAGGGGAACTAAATCCTCCCATCCCAAAAGATTACCCCCCAGTGAGGTGGGAAACCTAAATTATAGGGTGGCGCAGAGAGATGGGAGTAAAAGACTGGTCAACAAAAAGGATGCTTTTCCTCCCCCAACTCTCTGAAAAAACACCTCTTCCCAGAGCGATCTTTTATGCAAGGTAGACGATTTTTTCCACATATCTGTGGGGGAGGGGGTGGCAGGAAACCCGGGACTGAGGGGGAAGCCGGGATAAAGGAAAGCCGGGGATAAAAGGAAGCCTGGATGAAGGGCACCCGGGGGATGGGGGGAAAAAGCCGGGGATTAAAAGGGAACCCCGGACTAAAAGAAAACCGGGGACTCATAGGAAACCCCTGGATCACGGAAAGTGGGACTGAAAGAAAACCGGGCCTCAGGCCGTGCGGGGAAAAAAAAAGACCCCCTCGAAACCCCTCATAGGTTTATCACGACATATTCTATCAGGTATGTGGATTACTCCTAAAGAAAATACAAGTTGTCTGGGTGGCCACGTAGCCCTAATAAACATTATTTTTTCAGCAACCAGCTTTTTTATAAAACGTAATTGGTTTTTATTAATTCCATCAGTGGTGGAAGAAGTGCCAAAAAGTCAGGCCCAAAAAACAACATCACATGGAAAGTTTTCCCTTTGAAGTATTTTCAAACTAGACAATTTTTTTATTCCGTTTAAAATCTTTTTTTTGGTTTTTAAAGTTTTCCATTCTACAAAAGTTTGAAAAAAAGCAAAGATATTCCTTTTTTTTTTTTAAGTTTTATTTTATCGGGGCCCAGGGGAATGAGAATAATAACGGGGGGTGAAGAGGATGTGTCTGCAGGGCCAGTAAAACCCGGGCCCTAGCAGGGGCCAGCAAGAAATGTTTGGGGTTAGCCCCAGTAGGACCTACCTAGCAGGGGGCCTAGTTGTCCCTAGATGGCCCAGTAGTACTGCCTAGCATCGAATTAGTCCTGCCTAGATGGGCCTCGGCCTGCCTGCATGACCCAGTAGACCCTGCTAGCGAACTATTAACAATAGGTTTATTTCAGTGAAAATTTTGTCATCGCTAATTATGATGACTTAATTATGTAATAAATCAAGGTTTAATTTTTTAGTATCTAGTAATTAATACTGATTAAACCACATTTATGCAATAAACTCAGCACATGTGGTAGCAACACTTATATTTGAATGAATTTGAAAACGCAGTGACTTGTAAAAAAGGTAGCACTTGAAACAACAGTAGCACTTTAAACACAGTAGCATTGTAACGATTGATTTTTAAAAGCAGTTGACTTGTAACAGCGTAGCACTTGAAAACGCTTAGCACTTGTAACGCAGTGCATTGTAACGCAGTCACTTGTAACGGTAATTTGTCAGCAGTAGCACTTTAACAGCAGTAGCACTTGAACGTAGTCACTTGTAACAGCAATTGCACTTGTAACAGCAGTAGCACTTGTAACAGCGTCCCTTTGAACAGCATAGCAACTTGAAACAGCATAGCACTTGTCAGCATTTTGTTTGTAACAGCAAGCACTTGTAACAGCATTTGCATTTGTAACAGCGTACCCTTGTACAGCAGTTGATTTAAAACGCATAGCCTTGTAACAAGTAGCATTGTAACAGTAGTGATTGAAACAGCAATTGCACTTGTAACAGCAGTACCTTTAACGCAGTACCCTTTGTAAAGGTAGCATTGTAACAGCTTACATTGAACAGCATTTGCCCTTGTAACAGCGTAGCCTTGAACCAGTAGCATTGAAACAGAGTGCATTGTAACGCAGTAGCATTTTAAACAGCAGTGCATTGTAACGCAGTGCCTTGTAACAGCGTAGCCTTGAACAGCAGTAGCATTGTAAACGTGTAGCACTTTAACAGCAATTCCCTTGTAACGCAGTAGCACTTTAACAGCAGTAGACTTGTAACAGCAGTGCATTTTTGTACAGCATTTGCTTGTAACACAGTTGCACTTTGAAACAGCATAGCATTGTAACAGCATAGCATTTTAACGCAGAGCACTTGTAACAGCAGTTGCACTTGTAACAGCAGTGCCTTGTAAAAGCAGTAGCATTGTAACAGCAGAGCATTGTAACAGCGTAGCATTGTAAGCACGCATTGTAACAGGTCACTTGTAACAGCAGTACACTTGTAACAGCTACATTGTAACAGCAGTTGACTTGTAAAGCGTAGCCTTGTAACAGCAGTAGCACTTGTAACAGCGGAGCACTTGTAACGGGGTTTGATTGAAAACAGCAGTTGCACTTGAACAACAGTAGCACTTGAACGCATTTGCACTTGTAACAGCGTAGCACTTGTAACAGTAGTAGCATTGTAACAGCAGTAGCCTTGTAACAGTAGTAGCACTTGTAAAGCAGTAGCATTTGAAACAGTGTAGCACTTGAAACAGCAAAGCACTTGTAACGCAGTAGCATTGAACAGCAGTACATTGAAACAGAGTCACTTGCAGCAGTAACACTTGTAACGTGTGCATTGTAACACATTGCATTGTAACAGCAGTAACTTGTAACAGTAGTAGCATTGTAACACAGTAGAAATTGTAACAGAGTCCCTTGAACAGCATAGCATTGTAACAGCAGACCTTGAAACGCAGTAGCACTTGAACAGTAGTAGCACTTGTAACAGCAGTAGCATTGTACAGCAGTACCCTTTTAACAGCAGTAGCACTTTAAATAGTGCATTGTAACGCAGTTCATTGAAACAAAGTACACTTGTAACAGCGTACCCTTGTAACACAGTTGCACTTGTAAACAGCGTGCATTGTAACAGCTTTTGCACTTGTAACGAGTAGCACTTTAAAGCGGATTTTGTAACAGCATTGCATTGTAAAGCAGTAGCACTTGTAACACAGTAGCACTTGTAAAGCGTGACTTGAACAGCGTTGCACTTGAACGCGTAGCCTTGTAACAGAGTTCCCTTGTAAAAGGTAGCCTTGTAACAGCAGTACATTGTAACAGCAGTAGCATTGTAACAGCAGTTTCACTTGTAACAGCAGTAGCATTGAAACAGCAGTAGCATTGTAACAGCGGCCCTTGAAACAGCATTAGCATTTGTAACAGCAGTGCATTTGTACAGCTTTTGCACTTGTAACAGAGTGATTTAACAGCGTGCATTGAAAAATTTTGCCTTGTAACAGCAGTGCACTTGTAACCAGTTGATTTTGTAACAGCAGTAGCACTTGAAACGCGTAGCACTTGTAACAGCAGTGACTTTAACAGCAGTAGCATTGTAACACGTAGCACTTTAACAGCGTGCACTTGTAACAGAGTGCTTTTGAAACAATTTGACTTGAAACAGCGTAGAAATGAAACAGCGTAGCATTGTAAAGCATGCACTTGTAACAGCAGTACACTTGTAACGCATTTGCATTGTACCGTAGACTGTAACACTTGCACTTGTAACAGCAGTGCCTTGAACGCATTTGATTTGTAACAGCAGTAGCATTTGAAAAAGCAGTAGACTTGTAAAGCGTAGTTTTGAAACAGAGTTGAAAATGAAACGCAGTTGCATTGTAACAGCAGTGCACTTGTAACAGCATTGATTGTAAAGCGTTGACTTGTAACGCGACAGGATGTATCCCAGTACTCAGTGGATACATTATGTAAAGGTAAAGTAAAGACACGGGTCACCAATTTGTGTTTCATATGTAGAGTTTCCCCCATCAGTGGTTTTACCTACAATAGATACAAAAAAAGGATGAAGAGGTAGAAGTTGTGGGAAAAAGTCCCCCGCTGCGCAGACCTTACTCCTTTTGTCTTGTGGTTGAATAGTGATATTGTTGTTTTGTTGTGTTTTTTAATATAAATTGCTTCATTTCTCTCCTCCTCCCCCTTCCCCTTTCCGTCCCCCTTCCTTCTCCTTCCCCCTTTCCCCTTTTCCCCCCTTTTTCCCTTTCCCTTTCTCTCCTTCCTTCTTTTCCCTTTCTTCTCCTTTCCCCCCCTTCTCCCCCCTCCCCCTCTCCCCCCCTTCTCCCCCCCTTTCCTTCCCCCCCTTCAACCCCCTTTTTTTTCCTGCTTCATTTTACACAGCATTTTTTTGTAAACCCATTTTTAATTAATTTATTTTAGTTTAAAAAAATTTTCAGCGAAAACACGAGAGAGAGAGAGAGAGAGAGGAAGAGGAGAGAGAGAGAGAAGAGGGGAGAGAGAGAGAGAGAGAGAGAGAGGAGGGGAGAGAGAGAGAAGGAGAGAGAGAGAGAGAGAGGAGCCAGTTATCAGTTCCCGTGGTCAACAATGAGGTTTTATTAAAATGTTGGAGAGCTCCCCAAAGTTTTGTGAACACTCGACGTCCCCACATGTAGTGTTGTTTAAACATTTTGGTGAAGGACTCCAGAAAATTTTGCAAAATTGCTGGTACACTAGGTAAAGAGCAGGCAAGGGCAAGGAGGGTGTTGTGTGTGTTCTCTAAAAATGTTATGCCCCCACATTGATGTTGCCACCCCCACACATTTGAAATTTTGTTCTTCAAACTTGTATAAACCTAGTACCTTGTATAGATGTGCAAGTACGACCCCAGTGGAAATGCAGACCCATCAACTTCCCAAGGAAAATATTGACTCCCCTTTGCTACAACACAATTAAATATTATAAGTTGGTGACCTCAACCCGACCCTTTTAAAAGAGGGGGGCTTTGATGCCTTCTGCGTGTTTGACATGAGAAACTTTGTTTTTTCCCTATCAAATTGGTTCCCTTGACCCAGTGTGGTGATCTGGAGAAGGGTTTTTAATTGTCAACCCCCCGGCTGTGTTGGATGTTTACCCCAGGTGTTTTTCGACATTAAAATCCCCAAAGAACGAGGTGGGAGTCCCACCACAACCCGGGTTGGGAAAGAGGTAATTGGCCAGCCCCTTTTCTCTGAGCTCGCCCCCCACCCATTGGATGTCTTCTCAAGGGGAGTTGAAACCAAGGAAAGTTTCATGGACAATCCTTAATGAACAACAAAAACATTTACCGGCAAAATGTGACGAAGCCCAGGATAGCCTTTTTTTTTGGCTTTTGTTTTAGAAAGGTGCCCCTAAGTAAAAGCACGGCGAAGTATAAAAGGCATCCAAAACCCCCTAAAACAGGAATTGAATGCAAGCCCGTAGACATATGGGGCGTTCAAAGTGGCCCTTGCTAAATGGGGGTGGACAAAAAGAAACTAGATAGGTGGGTTTGGCTCCAAAACCCGGTGGTTGGAAAAGGGAAAACAAGTTTCTGGATGAACCATTAACCCCTAAATCGACAGGATGGGACCCCCCTTACTAAGTCAAGAGAAGGGGACCTTTTTGCTGACATTTTTACCCAAAAAGAAGTTTCCCGATCCCGCAAGGGACCTCCTTGTAGCTGCAAAAATGGTCAAAATGTAGGGTGACAAAAAAGGCAGGAGGGAAAGTATTTCCTTTTAAACGCTTGCCAAGGGGAAAAGGTGGGGCCCCGAAAGTTTTACCCAAATTGTTTGGAAAAGTGCAAAGCTAGCGCACCCCTAATCGACTTTCAGCAGGGCAGTACAGGAAAAAGGCCCCCTCCATGGAAAAGGAAATGTAGTCCCCGTTCACAAAAAAAAGAGCAAATTAAAATCAGCAACCAGACCGGTCCTCCCGTCAATCACTGGGAAGATCCCTTTAGACAAAATCTCGAAAAAATGACAGAGTTTTTTGACTATCACTCACTACTTTGTGGTTTAATATCTTTTAGGAAAGGTTTTTCTGCTGTGATTGTTGTTAAAAACCCCTCCACTAAGTGGCACCAGTCACTGGATGAAACCAAAGTCAGTGTGTGGTAGCAGGACATTGTGGGGCTTTCGGGGTGTGGCTCCAGGGCCCCTTGCAAAACTTCAAGCACTGGGGAAATTCTGGCTCCGCTTGCTCTCAGGATTACCTTCGGTAGATCTTAAGTGTAGTTTAATGGAACGGAATAGCAAGCATTATTGGGGGAAGTGTTCCCAAGGAAAGGGGGGGGACATTTTTTAGGAAAAGTTACTTCAACGATTCTTCTCTATCCCGAGTCACAGCTATGAGACGATGTACACTGAATTTTTTATCCAAGAGAAGAAATGCCCGTGCCTAAATACATTAATCACCCGTGAGGCTATATCAGCTTGGGGGAAAAAAGATGGCAAGTAACATTTGCACCTGAGAAAAGAAATAGATCGCTCTAGGCCCCATGTGTAATGTGGTGAGTAGTAAGGGTGAATGGGAAAGTGTTTGGACCTGGAGAAGAAGTTTTTTCCTTGGGGGGGAAATTTGATCCAAATAGCCATGAAGAACAGTTGTAATTTGCAAAGGCACCCGGAAACTTTCAGCACTTTGCCCTATCTGCACTTTGACGTAGGGTTGCAAGATTCCCGTACGAGGCCCCGTACCTGCACCTTTAGTATGCTCCACTTTCTTGGTTTTTCCTGGCCCCCCCCTCATTGGACTTTTTCAGAGTAGAAACAGAGCAAGACGTCTCATTCCGCCTGGGCCAACTGGATAGATGTCATTTCAGCGAGCCCTTAAAAATAGGAGGGTGTGGGTGGCCTTACTGTTAGTACAAGGCCCAAAATTTTCAAAATACCCCCAATTGGATCCCCTTTGAGGGCAGCGTGAAACAAGCTTTTATATTAAAAGGGATAAATCCGACAGGTTTTTAGGTAAGACACATATGCAAAAGTTAGGTATCTTTATTGTGAAACTTTTTGCCCACACATAGGCTTTTCATAAATAAGAAAATTATAGAAGCAGAGTACTTGGGAGTGTAATCGTCCATCACCCTTAAAGTTTTTAGGTGGGCAGCCCTCGTTGGAGAAGAGATTGTTCCATAGTATGAAAAATATTGTTTTATACTATGGAACAATGCTTTCTCCGATGAGGGCTCCACCCAAAATTTAAGGGGATGGAGATTACATGTCTCCAAATATCTTCTGTTCTACAAATTTTCTGTACTTATGAAGAAGGCCCCTGTGTAGGCAAACGTTTCACAATAAAGTTAACTGTTTCAATGTGTCATAACAAGCTTTTATCCACAAGACGGGAGAAAACACATACCCCCGGATGATCGAGTATGGAACCTTTGTACAGCTAATGATGTCAATGTAAAGTCAGTTATAAATGGGAAAATGCTCCACAGATGGCTCAACTTATCCTGTTCCCCAATTGTATGTCTCATACAATAAAAATGCTTTCAAATGGTGATGTAGGGAACAACTCTTAGCTTGCCAATAAAATTAGGAATCTTAACCCGTAAATACGTCAATAAAACTAGGGATCTTAATGAAAACCCCTTTTTAAAAAAAAAAAAAAAAAAAAAAAGAAAGAGAGAGAGAGAGAGAGAGAGAGAGAGAGAGAGAGAGGGGAGAGGGGATGAGAGAGGAAATACTTTCACCAAAGTCACTTTACTTGGTTCTTGCCAGTAGGGAAAAACTAATTAATAATCTTGAGGTTAATGATGAGCTTGGGGAAAGTGATCACAAATCACTCAGTTTTTAATATATCATGGAATTCCCCTAATAATGGCAATCAAGTCTCCGTCCCTGACTTTCGCTTGGCTGATTTCATAGGACTGAAAAAATACTTAGGTGGGCTGAACTGGAATGACCTGACTAAGGGTCAGGTAGGTGGTGATGGTTCCCGATATGATGCTTTCCAGGGCATAGTTCTAGCTGCTCAGTCAAATTATGTTCCAAATAGGGAAATCAGATCAAACAAAAATGATCCTAAATGGATGAACAATAGATTAAAATATCTGATTGGTTCAAAAGAGAGGCATATATAGGCAAATCAAAAGAGGAGAGGGGCAATTGAGAAATCGATATATTCAGTTAAAGAGAGAAATAAAAAAGGGAATTAGAAAAGCAAAAAGAGATTATGAGGTTAAAGTTGCAAGAGAATCGAAGACTAACCCAAAAGGATTCTTTCAGGTATACAGAAGTAAGATCAGGGACAAGATAGGCCCACTCAAAAGTTCCTCGGGTCAGCTCACTGACAGTGATAAGGAAATGTGTAGAATTTTTAACACATACTTCCTCTCAGTTTTTACACAGGAGGATACCAGCGATATTCCAGTAATGATAAATTATGTAGAACAGGGGACGATAATAAACTGTGCACTATTAGGGTCACAAGTGACATGGTCCTTAGGCAAATAGATAAATTAAACCTAACAAATCCCCAGGCCCTGATGAACTGTATGAAAGGGTTCTAAAGGAATGTAAAGAGGAGCTTAGCACCCCTTTGGCTAATCTTTTCAACATATCACTACAAACTGGCATGGTGCCAGATAAGTGGAAAATGGCAAATGTGATACCTATTTTCAAAACAGGTGACAGGTCCTTAGCTTCGAACTATAGACCAATAAGCCTAACCTCCATAGTGGGAAAATTTATGGAATCAATAATTGCCGAGGCAGTTCGTAGCCACCTTGAAAAGCATAAATTAATCAACGAATCTCAGCATGGTTTTACAAAGGGCGTTCCTGCCTTACGAATTTATTAACTTTTTTCACTAAGGTATTTGAGGAGGTAGATCATGGTAATGAATATGATATTGTGTATATGGACTTCAGTAAGGCTTTTGACAGGGTCCCACATCAGAGACTATTGAGGAAAATTAAGGCACATGGAATAGGAGAAATTTTTTCCTGGATAGAGGCATGGTTGACAAATAGGCAGCAGAGAGTTTGCATAAATGGGGAGAAATTCAGAGTGGGGAAGTGTCACGAGCGGTGTTCCACAGGGGCAGTGTTGGGCCCCTGCTGTTCACAATCTACATAAACGACATAGATGGGGCATAAAGAGCGACATCGGCAAAATTTGCCGATGACACCAAAATAGGCCGTCGAATTCATTCTGACGAGGACATTCGAGCACTCCAGGAAGATTTTGAATAGACTGATGCAGTGGTCGGAGAAGTGGCAGATGCAGTTTAATATAGACAAATGCAAAGTTCTAAATGTTGGACAGGACAATAACCATGCCACATATAAACTAAATAATGTAGATCTTAATATTACGGATTGCGAAAAAGATTTAGGAGTTCTGGTTAGCAGTAATCTGAAACCAAGACAACAGTGCATAAGTGTTCGCAATAAAGCTAATAGAATCCTTGGCTTCATATCAAGAAGCATAAATAATAGGAGTCCTCAGGTTGTTCTTCAACTCTATACATCCTTGGTTAGGCCTCATTTAGATTATGCGCACGGTTTTGGTCACCGTATTACAGAATGGATAAAATTCTCTGGAAAATGTACAAAGGAGGATGACAAAGTTGATCCCATGTATCAGAAACCTTCCCTATGAGGATAGACTAAGGGCCCTGAAACTGCACCTCTAGAAAGACGTAGAATTAGGGGGGGTATGATTGAGGTGTATAAATGGAAGACAGGAATAAATAAAGGGGATGTAAATAGTGTGCTGAAAATATCTAGCCAAGACAGGACTCGCAGCAATGGTTTTAAGTTGGAAAAATTCAGATTCAGGAAGGATATAGGGAAAGTACTGGTTTGGTAATAGAGTTGTGGATGAGTGGAACAAACTCCCAAGTACGTTATAGAGGCCAGAACGTTGTGTAGCTTTAAAAATAGGTTGGATAAATCATGATGGGTGTGGGTGGGTGTGATTTGACT
>NW_026466773.1:0-13385 GCF_026875155.1 Cherax quadricarinatus
ATTAAGGGGGGGGGGGGGGGAAAAATATATATATATATATAATATATATTTAAAATATATATATATATATAAAAATATAAATATATATTCGTGCCGAATAGTTAAAACTGGTCAATCAGCAAGAACTCATTTAAAACTAAGTCCTATCAAAAATGTTCTCTTATATGTTTAAAGATATATTTTCTTCATTTATGTGTATATGAAAAATAGTAATTTTGTACCAAAAGAACCTTAGGAAACTTACATAACCTTTTTATAACATGCCCAATATAATTTAGCCTAATTTAATAATAAACAAACACAATGAAATTATTTTTTCTCGTTAGGTTCAGAATGACTTTACGAAATTATTGCATAAAGAAATTTTCGCTTGCCTTATTCGGCAAGAAGAGCTTTGCTATTTAAGCCAAAATCATAAATTTTACCTATTCGGCACGACATTAATATATATACTCTATATATATATATATATATATATATATATAATATATATATATATATATATATATATATATATATATATATGTGTGTTGTGTGTTGTGTGTGTGTGTGTATTCACCTGGTTGTGGTTGAAGGGGTCGAGTCTCAGCTCCTGGCCCCGCCTCTTCACTGAGTGCTACTAGGTCCTCTCTCTCCCTGCTCCATGAGCTTTATCATACCTCATCTTAAAGCTATGTATGGTTCCTGCCTCCACTACCTCACTTGCTAGGCTATTCCACTTCCTGACAACTCTGTGACTGAAGAAATACTTTCTAACATCCCTTTGACTCATCTGGGTCTTCAACTTCCAATTGTGGCCCCATGTTTCTGTGTCCCCTCTCTGGAACATCCTGTCTCTGTCCACCTTGTCTATTCCACGCAGTATTTTGTATGTTGTTATCATGTCTCCCCTAACCCTCCTGTCCTCCAGTGTCGTTAGGCCGATTTCCGTTATGGCAAGTGTTCCACAAGGAAGCGTGCTGGGACCATTGTTGTTGAATGTCTGCTTGAATGACCTTCTTCATCTCATCCCAGAATCCCATGCATATGCAGACGACTGTACACTGACATTCACTTATCCAATAGAAGAAATACCAACTGCTCTTTAACCTTTCTTCGTAGGACATTCCCCTTAGCTGTGGAACTAACCTTGTCGCAAACCTTTGCACTTTCTCTAATTTCTTGACGTGCTTGATCAAATGTGGGTTCCAAACAGGTGCTGCATACTCCATCATGGGCCTGACGTACACTGTGTACAGTGTCTTGAACGATTCCTTACTAAGGTATCGGAACGCTGTTATCAGGTTCGCCAGGCGCCCATATGCTGCAGCAGTTATCTGGTTGATGTGTGCTTCCGGAGACGTGCTCGGTGTTATACTCACCCCAAGATCTTTCTCCTTGAGCGAGGTTTGCAGTCTTCGGCCACCTAGCCTATACTCCCCGATCTTCATGACTTTGCATTTGGCGGGGTTAAATTCGAGAAGCCAGTTGCTGGACCAGGTGTCCAGCCTGTCCAGGTCTCTTTGGAGTCCTACCTGATCCTGATCTGATTTAATTCCCCTCCTCCTCTTCACATCATCTGCAAACAGGGACATTTCTGAGTCTAACCCTTCCATCATGGCATTCACACATACCAGAAATAGCACTGGTCCTAGGATCGAGCCCTGTGGGACCATGCTCGTCACAGGTGCCCACTGCGATAGCTCATCACGTACCATTACTCGTTGTTGCCTCCCTGTCTGGTATTCCCTAATCCACTGAAGCACCCTTCCTGTTATATGCGCCTGATCCTCTAGCTTCTGCACCAATCTCCTGTGAGGACCTGTGTCGATGGCTTTTTGCACTCCAAGAAGATGCAATCAACCCACCCCTCTCTCTCGTGTCTTACTTCTGTTACTTTATCATAAAACTCCAGTAGGTTTGTGACACAGGATTTGCTTTCCATAAATCCTTGCTATTTGGCGTTTATACTCTTGTTCCATTCCATTCCTCCTGATAATCTTCTCCATTACTTTGCATACTATGCACGTCAGTGACACTGGTCTATAGTTTAGTGCCTCTTTTCTGTCTCCTTTTTTAAATATAGGTACTACATTTGCCATCTTCCATACCTCAGGTAGTTGCCCAGTTTCAAGGGATGTATTGAAGATTGTGGTTAGTGGCACACACAGCATTTCTGCTCCCTCTCTAAGGACCCATGGGGAGATGTTGTCTGGTCCCATTGCCTTTGAGGTATCAAGGTCCCTTAGCAGCTTCTTCACCTCCTCCTCAGCTGTGTGTATGTCATATAACACTTGTTGGTATATTCCTTGTTGGCGTCCCCATCTGTTCTGTCCACCTAGAGGCCTTCCTGTCTCCACTGTAAATACTTCCTTAAATTTCTTGTTGAGCTCCTCACATACCTCTTGATTGCTTCTGGTGAGTTCCCCACCTTCTTTCCTCAGCCTGATCACCTGGTCTTTGACTGTTGTCTTCCTCCTAATGTGGCTGTACAGCAGTTTTGGGTCAGACTTGGCTTTCGATGCTATGTCGTTTTGGTACTGTCGCTGGGCCTCCCTCCTTATCTGTGCATACTCGTTTCTGGCTCTTCGACTAGTCTCTCTATTTTCCTGGATCCTTTGCCTCCTGTACCTTTTCCATTCTCTGTTGCACTTAGTTTTTGCCTCCCTACACCTTCGGGTAAACCAAGGACTCACTTTGGTCTTCCCATTATTTCTATTGGCCTTGGGAACAAACCTTTCCTCTGTCTTCCTGCATTATGTTGTTACTTATTCCATCATTTCATTTACTGACTTTCCTGCCAATTCTCTGTCCCACTGAACCTTTTGCAGGAAGTTCCTCATACCTGTGTAGTCCCCCTTTTTGTAGTTTGGTTTTTCCCATCCAACTCCTGTTACCCTCTCTACTTGTAATTCTACTATGTATTCAAAACACAGAACCATGTGATCACTAGCTCCAAGGGGCCTCTCATATGTGATGTTCTCAATGTCTGAACTGCTCAGGGTGAACACAAGGTCCAGTCTTGCTGGTTCATCCTCCCCTCTCTCTCTGGTAGTGTCCTTAACATTTTTTTTTGCTTTGGGTTTTTCCAGTACCAACACCCCATCATCTTGGCTCTCCATTTGGGGCCCCCCCTTTGGGGCTCCAGGTTTTCCCATCAAATTCTCCCTGTATTGAAAATTGCCCATAACCAGTAATTTTGGCCCCTCTTGAGGAGCCCTTCTTGCCCCCTCGGCCATTTGTCCCCAACCTTTCCCCCTCTTTTGCCCCTTTTCGTTTTCCCTTTCAAATTGGCCTCTTGCAGTTCTGTGGTGGTTTAAAACATCACTGCAGTGACTACATTATTTTTCCCCAAAGACTAAAGTGTACCTACTATGTATCCCTTCCTCCAGTTCGCCCTTGCCTTCCATTTCCTAAAAATCCCCATGGGCCCTTTTAAGAAAAGTGAAACCCCTCCTCCCCCCTCGCCCCTTTTATTTTTTCCTCAGGATAGATATCCTGGGGGAAGATTGAAATCGGTTATTGTTTTAGGGGTTTTGGGTTTTTCTGTGACGCTATTGTCTGGAGCGCCCTCATTGATTCTTTCATCCCAAATCCCCCATTTTTACTCGTTTTTCCCATCCATGTTAACGAAACCAAAACCCTTAAAAACTTCTTTTCAAAATACTGTGATCCTGGGAGAAGTTTTGGGGTTTTGGGGGAAATTGGGGGAGCCCGGCAGGGGCCTAAAAGGGGGTTTGAAAAATGGGGGGGTGGAAAAGGGGTTCTTATGGGGGGGTTCCCAAATGGGGGGGGTTTTTGTGGTTTTAGGGGGGGGAGCGGGGGGAAATAATTGTGGGGTTTAGTTTTGTCATTTTTCCCTTTGGGGGTTGTCACTTTTTGGAGCCCTTTCTGCAGGTTTTTTGGAGGGGGGTGTTTGCCCTTCCACCTGAAACTGGTTTTCCTGCTCATTTTTGGGTGGGGGTGTGTTGTTGTGTGTGTGTGTTTTGGTGTGTGTGTGGTGGTGTGTTAGTTACCTTTTTTGCCCCCAGGCACATGTCGTTTAAGACACGGGCCTGTGTTGTTGTGGGGTGTGTGTGGGGGTGTGGACACCAAATTTTGTGGTTGCGGGGGTGGGATACTCAGCTCCGGGGCCCTGCCTCTTAAACCGACCGCTATTTTGGGTTTCCCTTTTCTCCCCCTACCTTAAGAGTTTTTATCATACCTCGTTTTTAAAACCTAGAATATTTTCCTGCCTCCACTACATCAAATTGCCAGACTATTCCACT
Source organism: Cherax quadricarinatus (assembly GCF_026875155.1). NCBI lineage: Eukaryota > Metazoa > Arthropoda > Malacostraca > Decapoda > Parastacidae > Cherax > Cherax quadricarinatus. Next base: position 4,248 of record NW_026466773.1, read on the forward strand.
TCCTAAAACTCTATGACTAAAAGAAATACTTTCCTAACACCCCCCTTTACTCACCTGAGTCTTAAAGCTTCCAATTGTGACCCCTTTTTTTTATGTGTCCCTCCGGGAAACCCTCCTTTCCCTCTGTCCACCTTCCCCTTTTCCCAAACGCAGTTTTTTTGTATGCGTTATCATGCCCTTCCCGACCCCCTTTCCCCCCAGTTTGGAAAGCCCAGTTTTTCCCCCTTAAACCCCTTTTTTTTATAGGACATTCCCCTTACCCTCGGGAAAACAAACCTTTTGAAAACCCTTTGCATTTTCCCTTTTAATTTTTTTGATGTGTTTGCCCAGGTGGGGTTTTCCAAATTTGGTCCTGCGTACTGTGTGTGTGTTTTGGAGGGGCAAAAAAACCCACTGTGAAAAAATAATGAAATTCCAACCCTTTTCCCGGACTTCCCACGTGATAAAGGGAAACCCTATAAAAACAATGCATCAAAGGAAGCAAATAAAGGGTCAAGACTAACCTCACCATCACATCCCACAACAAAGCAAAAACCTCCCCCCAACGCGTGACGAAAAACCCCGACTCGTGAAAAAACACCTAACACTCTACCCAAGAATTAAGATTTATTACTTTTTTAAAAGGAAATCATTAAATTTTTCCCCCAAAATTTTAAATTTAATTATAAATAATGAAATTTTTAATAAAAACCCAAAAAGGAAAAATTTTCATTTTAAATTTTCAAATTTGTTTTTTATGAAACAAGTTCAATTAAAATTCCGGGTTGGGACCATGGATTTTGCTTGTTTACAAACTTTTCAACCTTTTAAAAATAAAATTGGATTTTTTTTAAAACTCTAAAATGAAAAAATAAAAGCTTTGGGAAAACCCTTGCCCAGTTTCTAATGCTAAATTTTAAGTTTTTTAATTTTATTTCGAGATTTTTAAAAAAAGTTTACCGAAATAAATTCATCGTAAATTTTGCAAAAACGAATCTTATACACACACCCTCAGCTTTTTGGGGGGGAAATTTCTTTACCCAAACCAAAATTCATTTTCCTAGCAAAAGGGGGTTTCCCTGGAGGGGGGTTAGGGGGGTAAAAACGCCCCCGGGGCCCCCCGGGTTTCTGAGACCAGGCCTCAGGGTGGATCGGGGTAAAAATCAAACCAGGCTGTTACTTTTGGCCCCCAACGCAAGCGCCCGTACAAAACCACACCCCGGGTTTGGTCGGGGTACTGACTTTAGGTGTCTGTCCAGTGCCTTCCTGAAAACGCCAGGGGTCTATTGGTAATCCCCCTTATTTATCTGGGGGGGCTTTGAACAGCCCTTGGGCCCCTGCCTTATTTGGTTTTTGTTTCTCAGTGTACCGTGGGGGCCCCTGTTTTTTCACGGAAATGCGCATCTATGCCGAGTCTTTGTTTTCCCTATGGATTATTTTCGGGCAGTTTTGGAAACCAATGGAGATACTTTGTTGCGATATTTGAAAAATGAGATTCTCTGCCCTTATCACTTTCCTGGGTCTTTCACTTTTTTTTTTCCGTTCTATTTGTAATTGGAATTTTTTTTAAAAATACTCCCCAAATTTATTTTTTTCTCCGGCGAGTTTTCCATAAAGGAGTAAAAGAAATTTTTTCATTGAACTTCATAAATTTTTTTCTTGCGGCCCATTGGAAAACTTGGTTTTTAGCTTGGAGATCTGCGTGGGCCTCGAGGATAAAATTTTTTCATGTAAACCTGGGGATATCAGTAAAGAACACATTTCTGGGCATTTTAAAAACCTCCCCATAAAAAAAGAGAAACAATAGACTCTGGGACAGTTTTTTAATGTTTAAACTAAGTTTTTGTAATCTTAGTTCAAGGCTTTTTCCCCCCGTTTGACTGTAATAAATTTTTATTTCTTTTTTTTCAGGGAATCTTACAGACACACAACAACAATTTTTTGGGGAATTCTTTAATTTAAATGTATTTTTTTTTAAATTACATGAAATTTTTAAAAACAACTTTAATTTTTAAAAATTTTTAAGTAGAGAAGGTATATGAAAGGGTTTTTATGGTCCGGGAGAGCCAATAAATTCTTGGTTAAATATGTTTCCTTCTTAAATTTTTTTTTAAATTTTTTAAAGACTTCTGGGAAATTTTTTTAAAAAATTTGGGGAAATTTTAAATTTTTTTGGGGGATTTTTAGATTTTTTCCGGGTATTTCCTTAAATCTTCAAAAATTTTTAAAGTATGAAGTTGGGGTTTTTAATGGCTCCCCAACTCTCAAAAAATTTCGAGAAAACATCAAGTTTCCAAATACGTCCCTGATGGAAGGATAAAAATGTTGGGATAAGGACCCGTTTTTTTTGTGGTTTTTGTATATTTTGAATTTTGGGAAATTTTTGGTTCCCCTAATAATTAAAACAAAATTAAACTGCTATTATGATAATCTATTAAAATGAAAATTTTTGTAAAATCAAAAAACTACTAAAGCCACGAGTTATTTAGATTCCCCCAAAACCCCCAGTAAAACCTTTTTTAATATGTTTTAAAAGGGCCCAATAAAAACTTTAAAACAATGGAAATAAGTCAACCCCCGACTTTTTTGTGTTTTCCCAGGAAAATTTTCACAAAGTTAAACATTATGATAATTGTACTTATGTTACCTTACCTAAATAAAAATTTCTTATAGGAAAATTTGGGAAGAAACGTTTGTTGGGCCCGGTTTTTAAAAGGTGGACCCCCCACCGTCCTTAAATTTTTGACCTTTTTAGGGCCTCCTAAAGGGACCTTTCCCAAATACGTTACAAAAAAGGACCCAAATTTTAATCTTTAAAATTTTAATCTTTAAAATTTAATAGTTTTTTTTTCGTTTTTTAAAATTTTCACAGTTTAACAGAAAATAGCAGAAGAGAAAACAAAAAAACCTCCCAAATACATAAAAAAAGGGCGTTATATTATAAATGTTCTCAGAAAAATATTGTAAAAAAAACCCCAAAAAAAAGTAAGTAATTTAAATAAAGTAAGTAAGTAAATTTATTCAGGTAACACAATACAGTTACATAGATTACATACAAGCAGAAATTTTTGGTAAGAACCAGGATAACCCAAAAAAGTCAGACAAGTGATTTAAGTTTTCGTTCGGTTTTAAAAAAACCCCGGGGGTTTTCCCCCCAGGATAACCCAAGAAAAGTCGGCGTCATCGGGGACTTCAACTTATTTCCATTGGGGTCCTTAATCTTGCCCCCCAGGATGCACCCAACCATCGACTAACCCCCCAGGTACCTATTGCTGCAGGGAACAGGACAACAGTGAAAGGAAAACTGTCAAAAATTTTCTACCCCCCCGGGGAACGAACCCGGCCCCCCTTTTGGGTGAAGCGGGACTTTAGCCCCGGGCCCCCGGGCCATACAATAAGAAAAGTTTTTTTTTTTTTTTTTTTTTTTTTTTTTTTTAGCCGGTGGGGGAGGGTTAGTCACCCAGGATACCCAGCAAAGTCAGTGTGCACTGTGACTGTCGTCGTAATTCCATTGGGGCCCTTTTAAAATTTTTCCCCCCCAGGATTAGGTAAGTAAGTAAGTTTATTGGGTATACCAAATACAGAAACAAAATTTAAACATACATAGCAGCATTGGTAAAACCTGGAAAACCCCAAAAAAAGTCAGACAGAGTGATTATTTCCATTGGGGCCCTTTTTTACCTTATTTTTATAATATAAAGGTTTATAAATTTTCTTATTTTCTACAATGGAGATAACATCTTATTACATACTAAAAAGACAAAATAACACGAGGTCATTAAGACTATCTACAATACAGGGTCATTACTGGGGAAAAGGGAAAAAATTTACACGTGTGTTAGCTAAAAAAATAGAAAAATGTTCCCCTCCCTTTTTTAGCTACATTCACAAAAACCTTTTGGCCCTTTTCTTAACGGGTTCATCTATAGGGCTTTGACATGTGCGGGTAGTCTTTCCATTCCTTTATTGCTGTAAAAATAAAGGGTTTGACGCCTGGCCATGACTGTGGGTACAAAAAGTTGTCTCTCCCCCCCCAAAGTACTATGATTCTTTGGTTCACAACCTTGACAAATTGACACAAGATTTTCTGGCCCCTGTTTGTAGAAATTTTTAAAAACATGATTTACTTCAGTTGTTTTATCTGTCTTCAACATTCAGCATATCCAACTGTTTGTAATTCCCGGCCTACATTTCTCTTGCCCACCCCGGGATAATCTTACGATTTTTTTTTCTGGGGATTTGCAGTCTATCTTTCAGTTTTTTTCAAGGCAAGTACCATGAAGAGCAAGCGAATCCATAGGGAAATTGTAAAGGGGCTAACAATGTTCTCGACCTCAGAAAGGAACACTTGCTTGTCTATACAGGAATTTCAGTCTGGCATTCGCTTTCTTTACACCTTTTCCCTTAAATTTCCTGACATGCGGGGAAAAAGGGGGTTTCCCCAGATTTTTTTACTGATAAAAACCCAAAGTGAGGACCCCCATTACACTAAACTTTAAAATTTTTCCCTTCTCTTTTATTTTTTCGTGCCAAGAGAATGGTTCATTTTCCCCAGGTGTAATGAAGTTTTTTGTCTACTAAAACCATTTGCTGCAGGACTCCAGTTCCAGTGTTAAAACATTAGCAATATCTTGTGGGTTTTTTCCCTGACACTAACAGACACTGATTGCAAACATAGGAGTTTGCACTTGACCGTTTAGGCATGCATTGACAAACATAAGAATAATAAGGGACCCCAAAACTACCTTGGGAACTCCACATTTATCGGCGGGGGTTCTGACCCGTTTTGTTGATTTTGACTATTTGTCTCCTTTGCAAAGGTAGGATTAAAACCCATTCAAACCATACCGAAGTTTAAAGCTTCTACATAATTATTGGGGTTGACATACGAACCTTTTGAAGGTCAAAGGTTACCAAACATGGGGTTCCCCCCTTTGACATTTCAGTTTCTGGGTAACCCTCGATTAAAAAGGGGAAGGTGTCGGTTAGTGGGTTTTTTAAAAGCCCGTTTTAAAGCTATGGTGAATGTTCTTCATTAAGGTACTTAACACTTGAGATACACCGCCCTCTCTAATTTTAGATTTAACTGGGGATACTAACGGCCATAGTTGCTTACATCAGCCCAAAATATTTTTTTGAAGATGGGAGTAACTCTGGCCTTTCTTAAACCCCCTCCGGTACGGTATTGGTGGTGATTGATAGATTTTTAGTGAAAAAAGGGATTGACAGTTCAAAAGCACCATTTTTAGGAATTTAGACGGGATGTTACCCGGGGCCATGCTTTTAAAATTTTGGGTTTAACCTGTTAGTTCTTTTTAATAAAGCCATGAGAACACTACAGTTGACAACTGTTGGGGGTTTCCCCCTTTTTATTGGTATATAGTTTGAAATTTATCAAGTCGGTTAAAGGTATTTGATGCCCGGTATTTTATTCTATTTTGATGCAACAGATTGTATGGGAAATTTAAAGAAATTTCCCCTTAGATGTTTGGGGGATCCTCATTATCGATGTGATACAAATTTAGACCACTACTGGCTTTGGCTATACCCCAATTGTTTTATTGTTGCCAGAGCTTTTGGGGTTAGCTTTACTCTTAAATTTTTGGAAAATGTGCTTTCCCTTTTGCTCCTTTATAAGTCCGTACTCTGTTCCTCCCCCTTTTGGAATTCTTTTAGTGCGGCAATACCTGTCTTTTTGCTTTAAATCTTTTAGCAGCTGGTCTTGTTTTCAATTTATCTAATATCTCATATTCATCCAGGGTTCAGTTTTTCGTTTAACCAACTTCTTTAACTTAAAATTTTATAAGGATGGAGGAAATGTTTTGAATTTTTCCCGGGATCATTTACGTCCGGCACTTTTTTATCTCGTCCGTCACTTTGTGTAGCCTATTTACGTGTTCTTTACTGTAGTTTCTATTGACCCTTTTTTATTCCCCTTTTGTGGGCCTATCCTACCCCAATGATTTTCCTGGTGCAGAAAATGAAAAATTTATCACTAAAAACGTGGAAATGCCCCCTGACTGCTAATTTCTCACGCGGTTACAAAGTATGTGGTCAATTAAGGTGGCTGAGAACTGTGTACCCGGTTGGTGTATTAATTGTTGAGTGTAACTATTTTAAACCTAGAATTTCTTAAAACCTTTTGCATAGCCCGTTATTTTGTGCTGAAACAGATATTAAGTCTCCAGTAATTTTTCCGCAATTGTTTTCAATCCGGCAATACTCTGGGAAAAATCTTCTAAGAACGGTCCCGGGGAGGAGGGCGGTAAAAGTTTTTCAAGATGGGTTTGGCTTGGGAAGCCCGCATTCAAACCATGAATCTCCATTTTTTGTTATTTTAAACAGGGCTTGAGTTGTAAGCTAAGTCATTTTAATGTGGCCCTACTCCATCACCCTTTTGTTTTTATCAAGCGTTTTATATTTTAAATTTTGCCCCGTCGTCAGTCACCGTATCATCCCAACCCAAAATTTTAGAGATGGGTTTAAACTGCCGCCCAAATTTTGTTAGCTAGAAACCTAATCTCTGCCATTTAGGAAGAAATGATCTTGCTTGACAGAATAAAGTGAAGGGCCCGATTTCAAAAAACAATCTAATCTCAAAATAGGCAAAGGGCATTTGTATTTAAAATTTGGTAAATCAATGTCATCATGCTAAAGGGGAAATGTGCCAAAATCATTTGTTTCCACAAAAAGAATTTGGACCGTTTCTAAATTTACATACACCATCATGCACCCCCCCCTTTCACATTTTACATAAGGTGCATTTTCTTTTTTTTAAGCGTACTTTAGTACAGTGTATGTACCCGTTTGGGATTTTAGATAATAATGGCTGTATTGTCTCCGTTGACTTTGTATGTTTACTATGGAGTTAAGTTTCATCCTACTACTAACCCTCATTAAACACCCCATTTATCTTCTGTTTTGCCTCTGCACAATAGTTTGAGGTCCTGGGTTAATTTGGATATCACCACTAAGAGCGCTACATAAGAGATGTGTGCCCTGTTTTTTTGTTTTGGGGATGCGGGGGGCCATACCTTTGGGGGATAGGATATTTCCCTTTTTTGGGAGGATGGCAACTGTTGGGGTTTTTTCTGTCCCGGGGGCCCGTTACTCCATTCGCCTTTTTCCCGCCCCCATGACGATTTTTTTTTTTTCATGGAATTGAAGAAGAAAGATAAAAAAATTATGGCAGCTGTACCCCCCCCAATGCCTGCCATTTTTACCTTGCTCTTTACCATAACAATAATATTTATTTCTTTTTCCCTCACCTGTACAATTTGTATTTCTTAACAAACACCACTGAATTTTTAGTAAATTTTCTTTTTCAAAACCCTTTCATGCTCACTTTTCTCTTAACTTCAAAACCCCTTACAGTTAACCCCTTTTTACACACTCCCCTTCCCATCCACTTCACGTCTGGCTTCACCAATTAATTTTTAACTCCTTTCCTTCTGGTAGACCCAAAAATTTAAAACAATGGTTTTATCCTTTCCAAAAACCCCCCCAGTTCCATTTATCGGGGGGGTTTTGTGTTTGTTGACTCCCGACCTGTTCTACTGACTCAGCCCTTTTTTTAAAAACGAGGGGATAAAAGCCACCTACAACCTGACTTTCCTTGGTTTATAGAAATTTTTTTGGCGTTTTTGCTATGATTCTTCACTGTACACTGGTCAGCTGGGAAAAAGGTCAGCTACAAAAAAATTTAAACCCGACTGTTTAACTAATTTACTTCTTTCCCCGATGGCACAGGGATAAATTTCCTATAACCTTGGGGTTTGTCTGTTGATTTGACGATGTCTCCTGTGTTTTCCCCCGTTAGCCTGGAAAGGTGAAATTTAAAGGGGTACAGTTGATCACGTAACAGATAACGTCAGTAAAGAGAGAATTTCCTTTTACTAGTTTTTATGTCTGGGAGTAGCTGCGTTTGGGTGCCGGTCAGCCATTTTTTAAAGTTCAAAACAAGTTATTCTCTATAAGGATTACAATGCTGATTTACGAATTTTTGGTTTATTGTGGGTTTACTGTAAAAATAAAGATTACGATGTACCCCTAGAAAACCTAGCGGGTTAGATTTCGGGCAGACTTTGTTTAATTCTTAAAATTTTTAAAAAATTACAAATTATGAGGGAAGTTTTTGGGATTATGCTAAGTGACTAAATACTAGTTTGTGAGTTTTCAATGTGAAGCTTTTTTTTTGGCACGTAATAGTTTCAGTATGGGGGTATACAGGATCTTATTTAAAAATTTGGTTTATTTCTGTTTATGCAAAAGGGTGGGGAGTTTTAAGGGGAACCACCAGTGGGATTTGTGTAGTTTGTTGAGGGGTGTATCAGGGAAAAAAGAGTTTTCTAATGGATTTCGAAGTGAGATGTGTCTGCAGTTTAGAGTTCTCAGGTGGGGGTTTCCCAATTTTGGGCCTTTGACATACATTAATTTTTTTTAAAGTTTGTCGACACGAAAAGTCATAGAGATGTTTTGTCTGGGGTTTGCCTGTGGGTTCTGTCACAACACAAGAAAGCATTTTTAGGTAAGGGTTTAATAGAGTTTTAAAGGGCCTGTAGATTAGATTGCACAGTAGAAGGGGAGTACTGAAAAGGGGGTAAATTTTAGATCTATGAAGAGTGGGGGGGGTGTTGCCCCGGGGGGGATTTTGTGATTATTTTACTGCGGGTTTTTGTTGGTTAATATTGGCTTTAGGTGTGTTTTTCGCAGTTGATCCCCAAGCACAAAAAGCATAGGTGAGGTATGGTAAATAAAGGAGGGTGAAGGGAGAAGGCTTTTGGGCACGTGTACGTATCTTGGAGGACCCAACCGTTTTGGATACTTTTTTGGGTTTTGTGTTGGTATGGGGGCTGAATTCCCGTTTTTGTCAAGGATAGACCTAGGAATTTGCCCCCCATTATGTCTGGTAAAAGAGTGTTTTTTCGATCTTAATGTTTAATTTGTGCTCTCCTGTCTGCTACCAAACATAATATAGTAGGGTTTTTTCATGTTAAGCGTAAGTTTATTGGCTGTCATCCAATCGTTTTTGTCACTCCTTTTTAAAAAGGGTTGAGGGGGCAAGATTAGGGTGAGAGATGACATAAGTCGGTCTCGCAAGAGAATGGGGGTTTGATGTTTTGTACTTTGAAGATCATTGTGTAATAGGAAAAAACCCGG
>NW_026466774.1:0-28772 GCF_026875155.1 Cherax quadricarinatus
TGGACCCTTATTACGGGCACCCAAGATGCTAACAATTCTAAATGTATATAAAATGTGTGTAAAAAGATGTATAATAAATTACTTAAAATGCGAAGATGTTTAATGTTTCTGCATTAGAAGGTAATGTGTTTGGCGTAATATTGAAAACGTGGACTGGGAGAGTTCTTGACGACCCTGATCCTTCAGAGAAGACTGGTGTTTTGGATGTTCTGCCACATCTAAGCCTCGACAAAAATTTTATTTTTGTTTAGGTTAACGTAAATTAACCTATATTAATGTATTCTTAACCAACAGTAGCGAAGCATCATAACATCGCTTGCGCTCCCTAAGAGCGTTGGTATCCCAACGCTTACTGCTTGGGTTGAAGGTTGAGCTGTCTATAACCAACAAGTCTTCCAGTTTAGCGTTCGATTTCCTCTGTATTACCGCTTGTCAGTTTCTACCCGATCTAACATACTTCAGAAATGCATTTGTTATTCTCGGTTGGGTAAGGTTAACCTATATTTACGTATGATTAAACATTTTTAACGAGATTTTAAAAGGCTGCCTACGTGAGGCAACGGAAAGGATTCGACAATACCTTTACTCGTTGCTGTCCTCACGCTTAAAAAAAGAAGCTGTTGATGGTGCAAGATTCGCACTCCGAGAGAGCTTTAATCTGTGTTTGTTTTAAGCAAGAACATTGTTGACAGTGTAGTCTGGCATAAATATGTGCAGTCATTGGACATGAAGATGACTATTGCATATTCTCAAATTGCAACAGTCAACCTTAAACTGATTCACTACAGTTTCTTCCTTTCACGAAGCGTTCCCGTCATTCTGGCAACACCAGGGATGTATGTTCATATTTGGACGATGCCTGTTATTTTCTCATCCATCTCCTTACCAGATGTATCACGATTTTAAAGATTTTTTTGTTTAATAAATATAAGTTTTAGAGGTTTATATAAATAACCATAGCATAATAACTTCCAGGTAATGGTGAAAAAAGACGTGAACGATGCAAGGGTACCTGTCATTCATTTCATCTCATCAGAAATCTCGGACCATCAGGAGGTTGTGACCAGCTGGGAGACTCAGACCACATATTAAGCACCACTGGTCTAGACAATAACACCATTACAGTGTCAAGAATAGTGTCTCTAAAGTAGCAGTATACTGTCAGAACATCTATAAGTTTAAGTTCGGAGCAATTTACAATAGATCGCATCGCTTGACCAGTAACTTAGCGATGACTAGTAGCCTAGATGACGAGCCTAGCGATGCAAGTAGCCTAGCGATGACAAGTAGCCTAGCGATGACAAGTACCTTAGCCTCTAGCAGCGGTGATTTTTATAATATAATAATGGTATACAATATCGACAAATATATGAATAAGACACATGTGCAACAATTGGGTATTTTCATTATCAATAGGTTTCGCCTACACAGTAGACTTCTTCATTCAAATGCAGAGGTGACAGCAGAAGCAGTAGAGAAGTAAAGATGACATGATCAATCCGTCAATCAGCCTTAAAGTCGTTTTGAAGTGGTCAGTCAGCCTTGAGAAGAGTTTAGCTCCATAGCCTTAAACAATATGGAGCTGAATCATGAGAGTAAAACCTTTTATTCTGCCATTGGGGAAAATCATCTTTACCTCTCCGCTGCTTGTGCTGCTCTGTATTCGATTAAAGAAACCTACTGAGTTGGCTAACATTTCGCGAGCAAAGATACCCAGCTGTTACACATGTGTCCCAACAGAGACCTTATACATTGTAATGCAACATTGTTTGATGTGAATTTATCATTATAGCTATATTCACTTCATTTTATTCTCGGTTATGCTCTCTCTCTCTCTCTCTCTCTCTCTCTTCATATATATATATATATAATATATATATATATAATATATATATATATATATATATATATATATATATATATATATTATTATTATTATTATTAAAGGTAGTAGGTTGGTAGACAGCAACCACCCAGGAAAGTACGTACCGTCCTGCCGAGTGAGTGTGAAACAAAAGCCTGTAATTGTTTTACATGATGGTAGGATTGCTGGTGTCTTTTGTATGTCTCATAAATATTCAAGATTACAGGTACGTCTTGCTACTTCTACTTACACTTAGGTCACACTACACATACATGTACACGTTTATGTATATATGTATGTGTACATATGTACACGCTCATCAGGGTTTTCTTTGGTTTTATCTTAATAGTTCTTGTTCTTATTATTTTTCCTTTTATATCCATGGGGAAGTGGAATAAGAATCTTTCCTCCGTAAGCCATGCGTGTTGTAAAAGTCAACTAAAATGCCGGGAACAATGGGCTAGTAACCCCTTTTCCTGTAATAATTACTAAAAAGAATAAGAAGAAAATTGTCAAAGTGGGATGTCTGAATGTGCGTGGATGTTGTGCGAATAGGAAGGAGATGATTGTGGATGTTATGAATGAGAGAAGCTGAATGTCCTGGCATTAAGTGAAACGAAGCTGAAGAAAAACGCATGACGTTTTAGACCACTAGACCACACAATCCTTAGCTCAGGGGCGTCCACACCACCGTATGTCCTTCGATGGTGGGTACAACATTTTGCTTGGCTGGATGCACCATTGTTAAGGATTGTGTGGTCTTGTGGTCTAAGCGTCCATGCGTTTTCTCTCTCATGAGGCGGGCCAAAATAGCAAGGGTTCGACTCCTTGGCTAGTGCAGTGTTTTTTTAATTATTATTTATAATATATAAAATATATATATATATATTTTTATATATATTATATATATAAAATTATATATAAAATTATATATAATAATATATTTTTTAATATATATATTAATATAAAATATATATATAATATTATATATTTTTTTTTTTTTCAACAAAGTCGGCCGTCTCCCAACTAGGCAGGTGACCAAAGAGAAAGAAAATCCCAAAAAAAAAAATACTTCATCATTCAACACTTTCACCTCACTCCCACTAATCACTGTTTTTGCAGAGGTGCCCAGAATACAACAGTTTAGAAGTATATACGTAAAAAAAACGCACAACATCCTTCTCCAAACTGCCAGTATCCCAAACCCCCCTTTAGGTCAGGCATTGTACTTCCCATCTTTCCCGGACTCAAGTCCGGTTATATAAAATAACGGGTTTCCCTGAATCCCTTCACTAAATATTACCCTGCTCACACTCCAACAGATCGTCAGGTCCCAAATACCATTTGCTCCATTCACTCCTATCTAACACGTTCACGCACGCTTGCTGGAAGTCCAAACCCCTCGCCCACACCTCCTCCTTTACCCCTCCCTCCAAACCCTTTTTCGAGGACGACCCCTACCCCGCCTTCCTTTCCCTACAGATTTATACCGCTCTCCATGTCATTCTACTTTGATCCATTCTCTCTAAATGACCAAACCACCTAAACAAACCCTTTCAGCCCTCTGACTAATACTTTTATTAACTCCACACCTTCTCCTAATTTCTACACTCCGATTTTTCTGAAATAATATTTACACCATACTTTGGGCCCTTAGACAGGACATCGCCACTGCCTCCAACCGCCGCCTCACTCAGCATTTACAACCCAAACTTCATACCCAATTTAAGAGTGTTGGTACTACTATACTTTCATACATTCCCTTCTTTGCCTCCATTAGATAACATTTTTTGCCTCCACACATACCTCAATGCACCACTCAACCTTTTTCCTTCATCAATTTCTATAATTAACCTCATTTTTCATAAATCCATCCGCTGACACGTCAACCCCAAATATCTGAAAACATTCACTTCTCCATACTACTCCTCCCCAATTGATATCCAATTTTTCTTTAAATCATTTGATACTCTAATCACCTTACTCTTTTCTTGTTCACTTTCAACTTTCTCCTTTACACACATTCCTAAATTCGTCCACTAACCTTTGCAATTTTTTTAGAATCTCCCATAAGCAAGTATCATCAGCAAAAAGTAACTGTGTCACTTCCCATTTTAAATTAATTCCCCCAAAATTTTAAATTTCCACCCCTCTCCCGAACACCCTAGCATTTACTTCTTTTACAGCCCCATCTATGAATATATTAAACAACCATGGTGACATTACACATCCCTGTCTAAGACCTACTTTTACCCGGAAGTAGTCTCCCTCTCTTCTACACACCCAAAACCTGAGCCTCACTATCCTCATAAAAACTCTTTACAGCATTTAGTAACTTACCACCTATTCCATACACTTGCAACATCTGCCACATTGCTCCCTATGTATATATATAAAATGTCGTGCCGAATAGGCAGAACTTACGATCTTGGCTTAAATAGCAACGGGCCATCTTGCAATATAGGGCAAGTGAAAATTTGTGTATGCAATAATTTCGCCCAAATTTATTCTGAACCTAACGAAAAAAATATATTTGATTGGTTTGTTTTTGTACTAAATTATTTTAAACGTATTTAAAATATATTTTTTTTGGTTAGGATAAAATAATTGTTCTTTTATATAAGTTAGGTAGTTTTCTAAGATTCTTTTGGGCAAAATTTAAAAAATTTTTCATTAACATTAATGAAAAAATTTCTTTAACGTTAAGAGAAAATTTCAGAAAGGACTTAATTTAATGAGTTTTGCTAATTACCAGTTTTTACCTATTCGCACACATATAATAATATAAAAATTATATATATTATATAATATATAATATATATATATATAATATATATATATAGGTATATTTTAGACGCAACACCAAATTTACTACGTCGCAAATTAAAAAAATTAATGTTTTCATAATTAATTCTTTTTTTTTTTATAAAATAAATAAAAGATATTTTATTATTAAATTGTAATAAAAATTATATAAAATATATAAAAATTATTTTTTTTTTTTAAATATATTTATTTTTTATATTTTATATATTTATAAATAAAAAATTTTTTAAATGCTGATAGGGACTAAATGGGCATGGGTTTTAATCTGTATTTACTAAAAAAAAGAGAAGAAAATTTATACTGGATGTTAAATGTCTATTAGTCGATGAAAGAAAATATTGCTGATTTTGAATAAAATTTGTGTCCTTGGTTTAAGCAACAAATGGGGGGGATTGCAGATAGGGGAAAAAATGGGTTAAATCGGCTAAGATTAAGCAAAGTGTCGTATGTTAATATATTTATGAAGGAAAAAATTGAATTTTGTTAAATTAAAATTATGTTTGGGTTAATAAAGGTTAATGGAAGTGGGATAATAAAGGGGAGCATGGAAAAGGTCGGAAAAAATTTGGGAATAAGAAAAAATTTAACCTTTTTAAAAGTAAGATAATTGTGAGGACCCAAATCTAAATAGGGAAAATTTTTTGGGGGGGTTGGTATAAAGTTTGGGCCAGTTAATAAATTGGAGTTTTATTGCTTTGATAAAAATATTATTTATAAATAACATATTTTAGAAAAAGTATAATTTAATATAAAAGAATTTAGGGGAAATGACATATTTTTTTTGATTATGTATTGGTAATAAAAGTGCTGATATTATCAATTAAAACATTTATAAGCCAAGGAATCGAACTTTTTGTTTAAACCCACTGAATAAAAGGTAGTGGGGTACAAGGGTTTTAAAATTTAGGATGGAAAAGGAGTAATTTTATCTTAGAGGCGGGTAAAAAACAGCTATTGGAGGTAGATTGCTTAAATACCAATTGTTCGGGTATGAAGGGTTAAAAAGTTAGTTTGGGGGAGGTAGGGGTTTTCAAAGAGGGGGGAAGGGAAAAGGAGCATGGTGGGAACTTGTAAAAATTTAAAGGGGAAAAATTATAAATTTTCGGAAGGGGGGGAATAAGGAAAAAATAAATTAAAATGGTAAAAATTAAAAAAGAGAGGCAAATTGGGGAAGTTATATTTTTTTTAAAATAAAAATTTTGAGGTTTTAATAAAATTAAAAAAAACAAAATTTGTTAAAAAAAGACATTTTTAAATTTGGAATTAGAATTGGGAAGGGAAGGGGTTTATTAGGAAATTTTGATAAAAAAGCCGTATTTTGATAGGGGAAAAAGGAAACATCTTTAATTTTAAAAACCGTGGAGTGTGGGTTTGTTTCAGTTTGGGTTAAAGGGGGAAGGCCGTTATGGAAAAGGGAAAAATGTTAAACGGGGTATAGATGTTTTGGGGTTTGGGCTTTTTAATTGGGGAGGGTTCCCTGGTTGCGGGCACCCCTTTAAAAAAAAGGTTAAAAATTTTCAAAAATTTAGTGAAATTCTTTAGTTCCTTAATGAGGGAATTTTTTAAATTTGGGGGGTAAAACAGTTTTTTTATTTAAAGGCGGGGTTGTAAATTTATTATGAAAAAATTTTGGTTTTAAAAAGGTAAAGGTTTTGGCTTTATATTTAAACGATATAAAACAATTGGGTTTTCAAGGTTTTGGGTAGTTCTAAACAAAGGATTCAGGTAAACCAAGTTGAATTTAAAAAAGGGTTTTTTCATCGTGGGTTTCAATTTGGGTAAATTTGGGTTTAAAATTTTTTTGGGGAAAAAAAAAAGTTTTTGGGGGCCCCCTGATAAAAAAAAAAAAACCACAAGTGAAAAAAAAACCGCCTAAAAGGGGGCTTCTGAAACTTGTTTTTGGGGGTTTTTGATTTTGGTTAAAAATAAATTTTGCAAGAAGAAATTTGGGGGTCAGAGGGGTTGTATGGCAAGGGTAGGAAATTTTTTTGGGGGGGGGGAAAAAGGGTTAAAGAGGTTAAGGGTTTTTTAAAATTAGTTAAAAGGGTCATAATGAAAATTTTTTTTTTGGATTTTTTTTATATTCGTATTTTTACTATCACGTACGGATATTCTTGGAAAAAATTTTTGGGGATTTTAATATCTTCACCTGTTATATCATTTTAAAAATATAATAATCATAGGGAAAAAGTTGTGGAATATACTGTATTATTTTCCCAAATACGTAGTTTTTGTAAATAGATGGCCCCACTGTATTTTTAAAAAAAACTGTTAAGAAAATGGGAAGGGCCCTGGGGAAAATACTGTTTGAAGGGTAACTGTGGTTTGGGAAAAATTTTTTTGGTTAGATTTAAAAATTTGGGGGAAATTCCCCAAAAAAGGAAAATTTTTTGGGTTGCACCTCTAATGAGAATGGAAGCAAAAAAAAACCCTAATAATTCAAAGAATTTTTCGGGCCAGAAAATTTTTTCAAAATTTTGTAAAAGGGGGGGGGGCCGTACATCCTTTAATTTAAAAGGGGGGGTTTGAAAGAAATTTTTTCCTTTTTAAATAAAGTGTTTTATAAAATTTTTTTTTTATAAAGTAAAATTATATTTTAAAAATTGGGGAATTTTTTATTTTTAAAGTTCTGGAAAAATTGTATTAATTAGGTTGGGGGGACTTTTGTGGCCCTGGGGGTCCCAAAAATTTTCTAACTGTAAAAATTTACTTTTTTTTTACAAATGAAAAAATCTTTTAAAATAAATGAAATTTTAAATATTTTTATATTTAAACAAGTGTAAAACGCCTTAGGCAGGAAAGGGCGTAGGGTTGGGGGACAGCAGTGCTCCCGATTTTAAACCTTACCTTTTAAACCCCTTTACTTTTTTAAAATTTTTTCTTTTTAAAAGAATAAAGAAACAAGAAACAATTGAAAAAATGGACCCATCAAAGTTCGCCCCCGAATTAATTTTTTTCCAAAAAACCCACACCTTTTAACAAAAACAAAACAAATTTCAAAATCAATTTTAATAATTATTCATAAATTTTTTATTAATTGCCTTTTAACAGCTAAACTATAATTTTATTGTATTTTGTTTTCGTTTGTTTGTTTTTTATAATTTTATTTTTTTTAAACTTTTTTTGTTTACAAAGGGTTTAATTTTTGTGTGACGAAAACCTCCGTAGAGGTCCGCATGAACAAGCCGTTTATTTTTTTTTTTCTTTTCAATAAACCTAAAAAAAACGAAAATTATTTTTTACTTAATCCATTATCAAAAAAAAAAATTTTTCCCCTTCTGAATTTGAAGCTTATAAAAAAAAGATTAATACAATATTTTCATAGGGGGTTCCCAACATAAAATTTTTTAAAGGGGTCCCGCAACTGAATTTTGGGGGCTAAAACAACACGGGTTCGTTTCCCCTCAGCCATGTTATTACCCCACACACAACACACACACACACACACACACACAACACACACAAAACCCAACACACACACACACAAAAAAAAAAAAAAAAAAAAAAAAAAAAAAAAAAAACTAGAGGATCGAAATTTGGTATGGGTATCCCCAATTTTTATATCGTCTATACAAATTTCGTTGTATAAAATTTTTTTTTTGGCAAAAAAGCCCCCTTTTTTGCGAAAAAACCGAAAATTTTGCCCAAATAAAAAAATCATTTGTAAAAAAAAAAAAAATTATTTGTTTTTTTTTTTTAATTAGCAAATTAAAATTGTTTATGTTAGGTAATTTTCCGTTTTTTTTGGAATTTTTTAATTTTTTTTTTTAAAAAATTAAATTTTTCTTAAAAAAGAAAAAAAATTTTTAAAAAACATAAAAATATTTTAAAAGGATTAATTTTAAAAATTTTTTCTAAGACAATTTTATTAATTAAAAAATATAATATATATTTTTAAATAATTATATATATATATAAAATATATAATTAAAAATATTATAATTGTAATATAAATAAATTAAAATTTTTAAAATTGTCCTTTAAAATTTCTTAAGTTTTAAAATAATTTTAAAAAATTTTTTATCAAAATAATTTTTTCAAATTTTAAAAAAAATTTTAATTTTCCAAAAAATTTAAAAATTTTACCAACCCAAAATTATAAAGTTTTTTTATTTATTTAACCCCAACAAAATATATTTTTTTTTTTTAAAATATTTTCAAAAAATACAAATTTTTTTTTTATGCAGAATTTTTTTTGGGCTTTTAGCCAAAAAAAATTTTTCGCTTCCTTAGGCAAAAAAATTTATTTAAAAATAATTTTTATTTAAATATATATAATAATATATAAATATTTTTAATATATTTTAAATATTTTAAAAAAAATAATATTACATATATATATAAAATTTTATATATATATATATATATAATATTATAAAATATAATATAAATATATAATATAATATATAATATATATATATATATAATATAAAATATAAAATAATAATTATATAATAATATATATATATTATATTATATAATAATATAATATATATATATATATATAATACCACCCTCCCTTAAAATCAAATCTAATATACGCTTTCAGTATCTCTTTTCCCCGGCATCCGTAAAGTCTTTATTTTCCCTGGGCTGGTAAATATTAACAGTTTTGAATAAGGTACTAAACCCCCATCTCATAACGGCGCCACCTACATCCAATACTGAACATTATAAATTTGTCCAAACACCTCCTTTTTGTGCGAAATTTTTTACTCTCCTTTTTATCATATAAACAAGTTTTACCCGGCATCAAAACACCAGCCATGTTCGCCCTGTCTGTATTAATACAACACAACGACGTTTACCCTGTCTGTTTTAGCATCAGCACCACTAATCTTACCATTCGTGTGATTTTCAACATAACCAGTGTCTTTTATGTCTGGGGAGACAAAGGGTATAAAATACCATCTCTAGGGAAAAAGAAAACTTAAATGCAATAAATGCAATCCTCAAGATATTTTCCGTGACCTCCCATACAGCTTCCAACCCACCCACCGTTACATTATTACCCCAAAATTTTAACTAAAACCCCTTCAATCACTACTACTAAAAAGGACCAAAATGCCAATCTAAAAAACCCAAAAATGCTCATCACTCTGACCCTACACCTACAACCCCCCACAAACCCCCCCAAAAAACCCATCCCCAACGAGCCAGAAAAAATCCCCCAAAAATTTTCAATGGAATTTGCTGGCCCACCAATAATAGGCAGCCTCACCACAATTTTGGACCTGCCAAACCCTAAAATTTTGGGGAATCGCAAGCAGCAAAAATACGTAAGAAGCAGCCTAACTAAAATTTTCAGAAGATCAACAACCCATGAGTTACCCAAAAAGCCTCCCTTTTTCCCAAAAAAAGACATTCCCCCCCCCCCGAAAAAAAAATTTTTTTTGGGGAACCCCCAACCCCGTGGGAAAAATCCTTCCCCCCTCCCCCCGCCGGCCTTTTTGGGCCTTTTTTTCCCCCCCGGGGTTTTTTCCCTTGGGCCCCCCTTTGGGTAACTGATTGTTCTTCCCACCCTAATCCCCCACCCTTTCCCCCACCCCCCCCCCCAAATTTAACCCGGGCCCCCCTTCACCCCCTTTTCACCCACTTTCCTTTTTTTTTTTTTTTTTTCCCAAACTGCCAATTAACACAAGCATTTTGCCATCCTACCCCTTTTTTTTTTTGGGGCCCCCTTTCCCTTGGCCCCTTTCCCCCCACCGGGGTGGTTTTTTGGGGGCACCTTTTCCTAAATAAAAGTAGGTAACTTAAGGGACCCTTTTTTAAGAAACCCTTGGATTTTCCCCTAATAGGAGATCTTGTTAGCATTTGAAAAAATTTCCCTTTTAAAAAATTTTCAAACTGTATTTCTAAAACTTTGCCCCCCATAAAAATTTTTCAACCCCAGTAAGGTCTTTCCTTCTCAATGAGTTTTCAACTCGGAAATTTCCCTTTGGAAAAAAATTTCTTGTTAAGTTGCCCTGGATAACTAAAAACTGTTTTTTGTGGCCAAAACAACAGTTTTAGAAACGGGGAATAAATTTTTGGGGGGGAAAAAAAAGGTTTTGAATTTGGGTGAAACCATAAACCCCAACCCAAAAAACAAGAACCAAAAATTAAAAATTTTAACACGGGGACCAAATTTTGAAAAATGGCCAAATTTTGGCCCAAAAATTAAATGACCAAATTTCCTGACCTTTTCTGTAACGTTTTAAGTTTTACCTTTGGTAAACCTGAAAACCAACAATTTTTTAACATTTGCTTGGCCAACTTCTATAGAGATTGAACAACAAAAATACCCCCAAATGTTCCTCGGCAAGGGAAAACATCATGCTGTTTCTGCTATTTGCCTGAAAAAAAAAAAGGAACTGCAGAAAATTCTTGAAGCCAAGAACTGTCCACTTCAAAAAAGACCACCCCCCAGGCACCCCCAAACGATGTCCCAAACTTCCTTCCCACCTGTTTGGATCAAGTGGGACCCCGGGTCTCCCCAAATTTTTCCAATGTTGGAATTCTCCCCCTTTTGGGGGCCCCCCAATCTAACCCTCATTTACAACATCACAAACGCAACAACAAGGTTTATCTCACCCTATGTCTCAGGTATCCACAGCCGGGGGGTAAGCGAGAGCACAACTAAGTCATGATGCCAAAAACTAGCAGGGGGGACATTCAACCTCCTCAATTTTTTAAAATCTTTTAATTTCAATGGATCACTCCCATCACTATCCCAGAAAATGTAAGGCTATTAGACCCAGCTTTCCTAACAAGAATAGTTCCATACCTACATCTAAAAATAACCTAAGTCATCACTGGCCCCGGGGTCGCCCACCTCCAAACCCAGGTTGTCAAATCCCCTCAACCCATAAGTCAACAACTGAACATAACAATGCCCCAGAAATTTGGGGCCTACTCCCCCTAAAACTGATCCTGTTTAACAGGAACTTTCCCAAGGGAACTCACCTTTTCCTACCTTCACGAGCCTCTGCTACCTGTAACTGGAATAGCAACCCAGTTTCTGATGATTACCAAGATTTTAAGGGTTTTGTTAAAATTACTACCTCTAGTGAAGAGATGGCATTTTTAATACACAAGCAACCCCCGCAAAAGGTTCCCTCCCCCCCTTGACATCCAGCAGAGATATGTTTGATACAACACTGACATTTCTTCAGGGGTTTAGACCGCAGTACACAGCGAAGTGCAAGAAATAAGGATTACAATTTTCCAACTTAATGTTTAACATTTTTTTAAAAAACCTTACCTTCTTGAGGTTTTAACTACTAACTACAATCCCCTTTTATACTTTTAATGGGAAAACCGCGAAGTTTTATCAACATATTAAAAATTTCTGGTTACTCTACGGGGGGGGGGGAAATCAAGAGGACCCTTTAGTGTGTAACCATCTTAGTTAAATTAGGGTAAATTTAAAAAAATTCATGTTGAGAAGATAACATTCTTTTCAATAGAAATGACAAATCTCATGGGCAACTAGTATAGGAACTGGATATTTTCCCCCAGAAAAATATATAGAGCAATTCCTCTACATAGGTATTAAGCAGGGAAATTCCAAAATTCAGCTGGAATTTTAATGCTCACACCCGGGCCCCCTTCAACTTTAGGGGTGGATTCCACTGGGTGACTTAAAAAGGGAAAAAAACTCTTTAATATCATACAGCAGAAAATTGTCATTTCAAGGCCCATTTTTTAAATCGTACAGGACCCCATCCAGGGGCACAAATAGTACTGACAAACAGACTGTGACATCTTCCCTGTCGTATATCTCCGGTAGAAACGTAGATTGACCATACCCTTTTAATACAACTACAAACTTCTCCATTTTGAATACCCTTTAACTCCAAACCCATCTTAACACCCAGGGTTTTTGACCCCTTCAGGGGATATCTGGGTGAGGATGAAATTGGTCATTTGGGAAAAAAACCCCCCCAAGCAATTGATGAGCAATCAGGTCCCTGCAAATCGAATAAATTTAAGCTACTAATGCAACTTGTCAAATTTCTTCCACAAAGATAACAAACAATATAAACCTACTAGGGGAAATTAGAGACAATTTAAGAAAATTATCAAGCAAATGTCGAAGGCATCTTCAAACGCGACAACCAACAGCAGCTACACTGCACCGATTAAGGCAAAAATTAATTAACTGATTATCCAACACAAACGGGACTAGGAAATTTTTTAGTTCTTCAACTAATCATATAAACGGGGAAACCCGCAAAATTTTGGAGTAAAAATCCGACAAAATTTTAGGGCAAAGCACAAGGGTCCTAATTTCCTAGTTCATACCTTCACGAGAGGGTTGAAGATGTTGAAATTAAAATTGATGACCACAGACCAGGGTAATTTGATGGGGGATGTATGGGAAAAATTCTCTCCCATAAAACATCGTCAAAAACAAAAAATCATTTTCGTTGGTAAATGAATGGGAAAATGAAACTTGGATATCTACAACCATACCTTCCACGATACTTCAACTCTTTAAGAACCCCCCGCTTTCTAACCTAATACATTACAGAATAAGTCAGGGTTTTTGGAAGAATGAGAAATAAGCCCCTGGCCTCTCTGGAATAACAATGAAACAAAAAAGTACCTACCTAGAAATTTTAAACAGCTTTTGGGAAAAATCTTTAAAGCCATCTTTTCCTCGGACATTTTCCATTGTTTTTAAGACTGCTAGGATGATCTTTTTTCACCTGGAAAAAAGAGACACCGAAAGAAAATGCAATGTTCAAAACTCCATTGTCAAACAACCTAGTGCCCCCCCCAATACTCATTTCCAACACATGCCGCGCCTCCACTACAGTTAAGGACATAAAGCGGGGAAAACCACCAAAAAGTTCAAGCAGTGCAAGGAATACACAATCTTTTGCGGCGATTGTAGCAAAATATACGGGGGGCGAAACATCCAGAACTTTATACACGCGCGCGCGCGCGCGCACGCACACACGCACACACACACACACACAAAACACACACACACACACACACACACACACACACACACACACACACACACACACAAACACACCCCACAACACACACACACACACACACACACACACACACACCCCCCTCTCCTCTCTCTCTCCTCTCTCTCTCTCTCTCTCTCCTGAACACCAATACGCCACAAAAACAAATGACTTGAACGCCTGCTTTTTACACCGAAACTCCAACAGCCTTTTAAATTTGGGAAGGACAAAAACTCATCGCCACTGAGCAAGGCACCCAGAGATGGAGGAAATCTTAGGTCATCTTTAAAATCAACATATTTAACAATTTCCTCCAGAAAAATGATGGCCCCAACATAGAGCCCCTTGTTGGGAAATTTCTTGATCGATCCCACATAACATTAGAATTTAATAAGAATAAAACTGAGGCAAGCCTAATGGCCTATTCTAGGCAGGTTCTCAAATCCAGTATTTCTCAAACAAAAATTTTTGTTCAACCTGTTTTTAGTCTAGCCAATAGCTTCAACACACTTCACGTGACTCTTCAACTCACTACACTCCCTGCATATAAGCCCCATTCTCTCTCTCCAGGTAGATCTAATTATGACTTGATAAAAGCCAACTATTTTGGACGATACAATATCCTTTCAGTATCACCACCAACAATATTTACGGTTGGAAATATTTGACGACAAGTGTAAAACAAAGACACTCAGACCAGCACAAACCTTATTTAAGACAACGTGTTCCTGAAGGGGAAACTTGTTATTTTATGATGAGATAACACTTCTAACTGAGGCAATGGTCTCAGAAGTATCTTTTTTAACATTATGGTTGTGTTTACATCTAGATTTAAACCCTTTCCCCAGTACTGTTCAAGTAGGAATAATTTCACGTAAACAGTATAAAAGAGACTGTTTTCTTATGTTCATATTTCACTTTACCTGGCGTCCAGCTTTCTCTACTCATCGTTAAATAAAGTATACTGTGAGCTTTTTCCCCCACTGTACTGAGAGTGTGAGTGAGCACATTATCTCCAACCAAGCCTGAAATTCAGGATCTCATCATAAAAATAGTGTTTTTATTACAGAAAACTTCCTCTAATGTGTAAGAGTTTGAATGTAATTGCTGATGCTTTATCCATAGCTCGAGAATTAGCTTGCAGGATAATCTGAGAAAAGGGGTTTAGTACGACAGTCATTCCTGAGTGTCGTGTGTTAATGTTCATGTCAAGAAATAAGGCGACTTTTGCACAGACATACATACCCTGTGTTGGAGTCGTGGGCCCGTGAGCTGCCCGCTGAGATTTTGGGGGCTCAAAAAGGGGTTTTGTGTGATATTTTTGATTATTCGGGGGTGATTTGGGAATTTTAAAAAAATTTTGACGCTAATAATTGTATTGGTCAACGAGACAGTTTGCATGAGATATTTCTTCATTTATGCTCTGTATTTTGATTATATTCGTGCAGCCAAAAAAAATTAAGTCCCTTATTAATCGACAAGTTGATTAAAAACCTTTGTAACACCTGTGTTTCTTTTTTGATAAGACTTTCACCAACCAGGACTTTTTTTTTTAATTCAGTTCAAAAATAAATCCTGCAATGTTAGAAGAGTGTTTGGGTGATCAAGGCTAGGACTATAACTTCAGTTTCTTCTTCACCCTCCTGTCCCCTTTTATTTTTTCCTTTTCTTATTGAAAACCCCTATTTTGAACAACGGCTCCATTATAAAAGGTCCATTTTCTGATTACACACGTTCTTAGTTATCATCTAATTATTTTTACAAGATGTCTTTATTTAGACACTAAATATTAAACTTCTTGATTTACTAAATTTCTAAACTTGAAAATAGAAAAAAAGTTGCAGTTTACAGCGAGAGCTGGTTCCCTACAACCCCCCAAACTTTAAAAGCAGGGGACAATCAATTTTTTTTTATTTTTTAAAATTTTTTTGGTAAAAATTTCTTCGTATATCTATAGCTATTTTTTTATATTTTTTGAACCCCTGATGGGGGGTTTGCTCCTCGATTTAAATACAGTGTATAAGTTTTGTATTGAAAAATTCTTTGGGAGGGAAAAATTCAACAATGGGAGTAGCAAACGAGTATAGGGAAACGTAGTTTGATTGCAGTCTAGCCCCCGCTACCCCTCCCCCCCCCACTTTCTCCCCACCCCGAAAGGTGACGTGGGGGGCTCCAGCCAAACAGTAATCACCGACTCACACCCAACAACTGTAAGTAAAAAACCTTTCTCCTATTCTATGATATTGGGTTTAAAGCTTCATTTTTTTACCCCAAAAATAAACTTAGTCCTTTCATTTTAAGTTCCACATAAACTTTTCGATAATCACCACCTTTTTAGTTCTTTCACTTATCAGGAGATGATTTCTTAAGCAGTGGGAACCTGTCTCTCTTTTCCCGCTTGGAATACAGATCGGGTCACCTGCCCAAACCAACGAGAATGTTGAAGGAGACGGGCTGAAACGGTTTGGATCACCTTTAATCTCCTACCTGAATTTGACGGACCCCCCTCAATCTTTGCAGTGGTAAAGAACCTGCGTTCCTTCTCTGGACTGACTATTCAAGGCTATAGACTCTGTGAAGAACTGTCGTTGGGTTTTCATTCAAAACCGTGACCCCCCCCCCCCCCCCATCGCAAAGGGTACAAATTTTTACAAGACGGTGCAAAATCAACCGACACCCCCGTATAAAAAGTACATATTAGCGTTGAATTCAAATGTCATTTTTCCATTTCATTTTTTTCATTTTTTTTCAAAAAGGGAAAACATTCATTTTTTCAAAGTTTTACCTTTGCTTACTAAATAATAAAGTGTTTTCTTTGTGAATTATTTTTTCTTTTCTTTTTATTCATTAAATTTTCCTGAGGGAGCCAGCCTTGGGGAATACTGTCTGAATTGTTACAGGCTGAGTAACCCTTTTTTTGCAGTAATCTAATGGCTATTTTCGTAATATTTTGAAACCCCCGATGGGGGTGTCCTCGAGTTCAATACGCTGTACTAAGTATTGTATTTCAACAATTCATTGTTAAGTTCCCTTGAATACAGAAAATCCCAGTGTAATTTTTCTTTTTTAAATTCATATTACTATTGTGTTGATTTCCAGTACAAAAAAAAAAACAAACAGAACTGGAGAAAATCGCTCCGCTGTGGCAGTTAAATGACCTGGGAGGCGGGACAGGAGGAACTCGGTTACATGATCTGGCTAAATAGATCCTTATATATGCCATTTAAAACGGTATATATATGTATGTCGTGCCGTGCAGAATAAGTAAAATTGATCAATCAGCAAGAACTCTTTTTAAAATCAATTCTTTCAAAATTTTCTCTTATGCGTTTCAAGATAATTTTTTTTTTTATTTTCATGTAAAAAATAATTTTGTATCAAAATAACCTTAAAAACTTCCCCTTAACCTTATTATAACAAGCACAATTTAATTACCCTAATCCAGCTAAATATATTTTAGATAACTTTACAATAATTTAATAAACACAATGAAATGTATTTTATTTGTTAGGTTCAGAATGTTTTTTTGCGAAATTATTGCATAAACAAATTTTCGCTTGCCTTATTTGGCAAGAAAAGCGTTGCTATTTTTAAGCCAAAAAAGAAAGTCTTAGCAATGCTGTACGATATATATTATATATATATATGTCGTGCCGAATAGGCAGAACTTGCTATCTTGGCTTAAATAGCAACGTTCATCTTGCCATACAAGACAAGTGAAAATTTGTGTAGCAATAATTTCGCCAAAATCATTCTGAATCTAACGAAAAAAATAAAATTGAATGTGTTTTTTAGTACTAAATTATTGTAAACTTATTTAAAATATATTTAGTTGGGTTAGGCTAAAATAAATTGCTCTTGTTATAATAAGGTTAGGTAAGATCCTTTTGATGCAAAATTAAAAATTTTTACATTAACATAAGTGAAAAAATATATCTTTTAAACGTATAAGAGAAAATTTTAGAAAGGACTTAATTTTAAATGAGTTCTTGCTAATTGACCAGTTTTACATATTCGGCACGACATATATATATATACATAAATATATATATATATATATATATATATATATATATATATATATATATATATAATATATATAATATAAATATATATATAATATAATTGTCCATGGGGAAGTGGAAAAGAATCTTTCCTCCGTAAGCCATGCGTGTCGTATGAGGCGACTAAAATGCCGGGAGCAATGGGCTAGTAACCCCTTCTTCTGTAGAAAATACTAAAAAAGAAGCAGCAAAATTTTATAAAACTGGATGCTTAAATGTGCGTGGATGTAGTGCGGATGATAAAAGGATGATTGCTAATGTTATGAATGAAAAGAAGTTGGATGTCCTGGCTCTGAGCGAACAAAGCTGAAGGGGGAAGGGAGTTTCAGTGGGGAGAAGTAAATGGATTAAATCAAGAATATCTGAGAGAGTTAGAGCTAAGGAGGGAGTAGCAATAATGTTGAAGGATCAATTATGGAAGGAGAAGAGGGAATATAAATGTTTAAATTCAAGGATTATGTAGATTAAATAAGGGCCAGATGCGAAAAGTGGTCATAATAAGCGTGTATGCACCAGAGAAGAGAGGAGTGTAGAGGAGAGAGAGAAATTTTGGAAGATGTTGAGTGTGTAGGAACTTTTGAACCAGGTGAGAGTAATTGTGGTAGGGACCTAAATGCTAAAGTAGGAGAAACATTTAGAGAGGGTGTGGTAGGTAGGTTTGGGGTGCCAGGTGTAAATGATAATGGGGGACCTTTGATTGAACTTTGTATAGAAAAGGGTTTGGTTATAGGTAACATTTTAAGAAAAAGAGGATAAATAAGTATACAAATATGATGTAGGCCGTAATAACAGTAGTTGCACTACTTATTGGTAGATAAATGACTGTTGGTAGGTTTCAAGATGTACATGTTTATAGAGGAGCCACAGATATATCAGACCACTTTTTAATTGTAGTTACGGTGAGAGTAGAAGGTAGATGGGACACAAGGAAAATGGAAGCAGCAGGTAAGAGAGAGGTGAAGGTTTATAAGATAAAGGAGGAAGCAGGGTAAGATATAAACAACAGTTGGACGATAGATGGGCTAGTGAGAGTATAGGCAATGGGGTTGAAGATGTATGGGGTAGATTTAAGAATGTAGTGTTAGTGTGTTCAGCAGATAGTTTGTGGTTACAGGAAAGTGGGTGCTGGAGTGGGCGGGGTTTGTTGCAGCCCAAGGTGCTTAACTCCTCTCAGGCCTAGCCCCATTCCCCGCCCCAACGGGGAGCGGGAATATGGCTAGGCCTGGGGACAGCTGGTTCCAGAAGACGAGGAGGTACTTGTACCCCTCCCATGGCAGAAATGGTCTGAGACACTCCCTCGACAGGGAACCAAGGCCGGCCACCTCTTGGAAAAAGCCCGGCCGGCGATTATACCGGCGTATCTACACCAGAACTGGGTGCAGGAGAAAAAGAGCGATTGGTGGAAAGATAATGTAGAGAGAAAAAAGTTAGCACATGAGAGGTTTTTACAAAAGTGATGCGAGGAGGAAGGTGTATATGGAGAGGAAAAGAGGTTAAGAGAGTGGTGAAGCATTGTAAAATAAGAGCAAATGAGAGAGTGGGTGAGATGTTATCAACAAATTTTGTTGAAAATAAGAAAGCGTTTTGGAGTGAGATTAATAAGTTGAGGAAGCCTAGGAAACAAATGGATTTGATAGTTAAAAGTAGCAGAGGAGAGTTATTAAATGGAGAGTTAGAGGTATCAGGAAGATGGAGTGAATATTTTGAGGAAGTGTTAAATGTTGATTAAGATAGGAAAGCTGTGATTTCGTGTATAGGGCAAGGAAGAATAACATCTTGTAGGAGTGAGGAAGAGCCAGTTGTGAGTGTGGGGGGAAGCTCGTGAGGCAGTGGGTAGAATGAAAGGGGGTAAGGCAGCTGGGATTGATAGGATAAAGATAGAAATGTTAAAAGCAAGTGGGGATAGTTCTGGGGTGGTTGGTGCTTTAATGTAATAAATGTATGGAAGAGGGTAAGGTGTCTAGATTGGCAGAGAGCATGCATAGTTCCTTTGTATAAAGGCAAAGAGGACAGAGAGAGTGTAAATATTATAGGGGAATAACCTGTTGAATATGCCTGGTAAAGTGTATGGTATTTATTATTGAATTAAAAATACGATGGAGGTAGGATAACAGATGAACAAGGAGGCTTTACGAAGGGTAGGGGGTGTGTAGACCAAGTATTTACAGTGAAACATATAGGTGCACAGAATTTATATAAGGGTAAAGAGGTTTTTGTGGCATTTATGGATCTAGGAAAAAGCGTATTACAGGTGGATAGGGGGGCAATATGAGAGATATTCCAAATGTATGGAATAGGAGGTAAGTTATTGAGAGTGGTGAAAAGTTTTTACGAGGATAGTGAGGCTCAGGTTAGAATATGTAGGAGAGAGAGGGGATTATTTCCCAGTAAAAAGTAGGCCTTAGACAAGGATGTGTGATGTCACCATGGTTTTAATATATTTATAGACGGGGTTTTGTAAAGAAGTGAATGCTCGGGTGTTAGCAAGAGGTGTGGGGTTAAAAGATAAAGAATTTAACACAAATTAGGAGTTGTCACAGTTGCTCTTCGCTGATGACACTGCTTTTGGGAGATTCTGAAGAGAAGTTGCAGACGTTGGTGGATAAGTTTGGTTGAGTATGTGAAAGAAAATTAAAAGTGAATATAGGAAAGAGAAAAAAAAATTTGGTAAGGAAAGATGGATATGAAATTTTAGGGAGAGAGTATGGAGGAGGTGATGTATTCATATATTTAGAAGTGTACGTGTCAGCAGATGGGTCTGTGAAATGAATCATAGAATCTGTGAGGTGAATCATAGAACTGACAAGGACAGGTGAGTGATGCACTGAGGAGTCTGTAGAGACACAGAACTTTGTCCATGGAAGCAAAGAGGGGAATATGCGAAAGTATAATTATACCAACGCTGTTATATGAGTGTGAAGCATGGGTGGTGAATGTTGCAACAAAGAGAAGGCTGGAGTCAGTGGAAATATCGTGTGTGGTGTGAATATAATGCAGAGAATTCGTAGTTTGGAAATTAGCGGGAGGTGCAGGATTACCAAAACTATTATCCAGAGGGCTAAGGAGGGGTTGTTGAGGTTGTTCGGACAAGTACATTGGAACAAAAAGAAAGAAAGAACACTACAACAGGCCTACTGCCCATGGGGGGCAGGTCCATGTCAACCCCCGGCTTAGACCAATGACCCACTCAGTTAGGTCACTTCCACTTAGGAAGGAGCATGGCTTCTTACCTAGTAGCACCAGCTAAGTCAGGTCCAACTCACACCCCCCACTCATGTATTTATCTAACCTATTTTTAAAACTACCCAACGTCTTAGCTTCTATGACGGTACTCGGGAGTTTGTTCCACTCATCCACAACTCTATTACCAAACCAGTGCTTCCTATATCCTCCTGAATCTAAATTTTTTTCCAGCTTAAAACCATTGCTACGAGTCCTGTCTGGGCTAGATATTTTAGCACGCTATTTAACATCCCCTTTATTTATTCCTGTTTTCGGGTTATACACCCTCAATCATATCCCCTCTAATTCTTCGCGAAACTAGAGAGTGCAGATTCAGGGCCCTCAGCCCATCCTCATAAGGAAGATTTCTGATACATGAGATCAACTTTGTCATCCTCCTCTACGTTTTCCAGTGCATTTATATCCATTCTGTAATACGGTGACCAGAACTGTGCAGCATAATCTAAATGAGGCCTAACCAAGGATTTATAGAGTTGAACAACAACCTGAGGATTTCTATTATTTATGCTTCTTGAAATGAAGCCAAGGATTCTGTTAGCTTTATTGCGAACGCTTATGCACTGTTGTCTTGGGTTCAGGTTACTGCTAACCAGAACTCCTAGTAGAGAGGATGGAACAAAATAGAATGACTTAGAGAGTGTATAAATCTGTTGTGGAGGGAAGGCAGGGTAGGGGTCGCCCTAGGAAAGGTTGGAGGGAGGGGGTAAAGGAGGTTTTCTGTGCGAGGGGTTTGGTCTTCCAGCGAGCATGCGTGAGCGTGTTAGATATGAGCGAATGGAGACATGTGGTTTTTAGGACTTGACGTGCTGTTGGAATGTGAGCAGTGTAATATTTATGAAAGGATTCAGGGAAACCGGCAGGCCGGACTTGATTCCTGGAGATGAGTACAGTGTCTGCACTCTGAATGAAGGGTGTTAATGTTGCAGTTTGATAACTGTAGTGTAACCGCGCCTCTGGCAAGACAGTGATGGAATGAATGATGGCGAAATTTTTTTTTCGGGCCACCCTGCCTTGGTGGGAAACGGCTGATGTGTTAATAATAAAAAAAAATGCAACAATCGCGAACAAGCGATACAAGATGCAAAACAACCACAGGAGTTGAATAATAGCTCTAGGTATTTCGTGTTGCAATCAGCAAATTAGGAGCTTGTATGTTGCAGAAAAAATAAAGATTTTGGCAGATTCGTTCAATGTCCCCCCTGATCCCTGATGTGCTGATTGCGACATTGAAAGGCCCAAGCTATTATTAAAACTCCTGGGGTTTTTTTTGCCCGCATGCATGCATGCTAAAATTTATAAAAAATTTATATAAATATATAAATATATATAATATATAAATTTTTTAAAAAAATAAATTATCACACGGGCCGATTCCCACCAAGGGGGGTGGCCCGAAAAAGAAAAACTTTAAACCCCATCGTTCACTCCATCACTGTCTTGCCAGAAGGGTGCTTTACCACTACAGTTTTTAAACTGCCAAAATTAAACCCCCTCCTTGATGAGGCACTGTACCCCCATCTCCGGGCCCAAAGCCGGCCTGCCGGTTTTCCCCTAAAACCCCTTTCATAATGTTCCTTTGCTCCACTCCGACAGAAGTCAAGTATTAAAAAACCATTCGTCTCCCATTCACTCCTATCAAAAACCTCCGCACGCCTCGGAAGCCAAGCCCCTCGCACACAAAACCTCCTTACCCCCTGCCTCCAACCTTTCCCCAGGCCGACCCCACCCCCTTCCCCTTCCCCTACAGATGATAACTCGAAGTCATTCTGTTTCGCCCTTCTCCTTTCAGCCGAACCACATCAACAACCCTTCCTCAGCCCTCTGGAAACAGTTTTGGTAAACCCCCACCTCCCCCTAAATTCCAAACTACGAATTCTCTGCATTATATTCAACCACCATTGCCCCAACTACACTCCCCGCCCCAGCCTTCTCCTCGCTGAACATTCATCACCCATGTTCACACCCATAAAGAGCGTTGGTAAAAATATTCTCTCATACTTTCCCCCATTTGCCCCCAAGGGCAAAGTTCTTTGTCCCCACAGACCCCCTAAGTGCGCCACTCACCCTTTTCCCCTCATCAATTCTATGATTCACCTCTCCTTCATAGACCCATCCGCTACACGTCCACTACCAAATATCTGAATACATTCACCTCCTCCATACTCTCCCCCTCCAATCTGATATCCAATCTTTCATCACCTAATATTTTTGTTATCCTCATAACCTTACTCTTTCCTGTATTCACTTTTAATTTCTTCTTTTGCACACCCTACCAAATTCATCACCAATCTCTCCCAACTTCTCTTCAGAATCTCCCAAGAGCACAGTGTCTCAGCAAAGAGCAACTGTGACAACTCCCACTTTAAATGTGTGATCCTTATCTTTTAACTCCACGCCTCTTGTCAAGACCCTCGCATTTACTTCTCTTACAACCCCATCTATAAATATTTTAAACAACCACGGTGACATCACACATCCCTGTCAAGGCCTACTTTTACTTTGAAATAATTTCCCTCTTTCCTACATACTCTAATTTGAGCCTCACTATCCCGTAAAAACTCTTCACTGCTTTCAGTAACCTACCCCTACAACCATAAAACCTGCAACATCTGCCACATTGCCCCCCTATCCACCCTGTCATACGCCTTTTCCAAATCCATAAATGCCACAAAGACCTCTTTAGCCTTATCTAAATACTGTTCCCCATTATAGTTTCACTGAAAACACCTGGTCCCCCACACCCCTACCTTTCCTAAAGCCTCCTTGTTCATATGCTATTCTATTCTCAGTTTTTTAATTCTTTAAATAATAACTCTACCATACACTTTACCAGGTATACTCAACAGACTTATCCCCCTATAATTTTTGCACTCTTTTGTCCCCTTTGCCTTTACAAAGGAACTAGCATGCTCTCTGCCAATCCCTAGGTACCTTACCGTCTTCCATACATTTATTAAATAATTGCACCATATATATTATATATATATATATATAAAATATAATATATATATATATATATATATATATATAAACACTTCAACACACCGGCCATATCCCGCCGAGGCAGGGTGGCCCCAAAAAGGAAAACGAAAGTTTTCTCTTTTAAATTTATAATTTATACAGGAGAAGGGTTACTACCCCTTGCTCCCGCATTTTAGTCGCCTCTTACGACACGCATGGCTTACGGAGAAGAATTCGGTTCCACTTTCCCCATGGAGATAAGGGGAAATAAACAAGAACAAGAACTAGAAAGAAAATAGAATAACCCAGGGGTTGTATATATATTTTTGTACATGTATGTGTAGTGTGACCAAGTGTAAGTAGAAGGGAGCAAGACGTACTTGAAATCTTGCATTTTATGAGACAGACAAAAGACACCAGCAATCCAATACCATCATGAAAACAATTACAGGGTTTTTGTTGTACACTTTACTTGGCAGGACGGTAGTACCTCCCTGGGCGGTTCTGTTTACCCAAACCCCTTTCTACCTAGGATATATTATATATATATTATTATATATATATATATAAAATATATATATATATATATATATATATATGTATATATATATATATATATATATAATATATATATATAGTATATATATTATATTTGTGAGAGAGAGAGAGGGGAACAGAAAAGAAAGTAATCATTTTAGTGTATTGATGGATACTAGATGAAGGCGATGATGTTACATGCTGACATGTACTATATCATCATCGTAAAGTTGCTTGAAGTTCTTCAGTCGTTATTGCAATGTAACATAACATCTTGTCATGATTCCCAAAGAAGACAGGCAATAATAACTTACGTTGCAGTAACTATTTAAATTTTTTTGGCTTTTTTACATTTTTTATGAGGCGCCTAAACCTATTTTGGTCATTCTAATTTTTCTGTTAGCTTTATCTTTAACTATATAAAAAATAATGGCAGTATTTACTTACCTTCTGTAGTTTAAGATTTAGTTGGCTATTCCTCTTGTCTTTCGTTTGTCTCGAGTCTTGTTTTGTTTCTTCTTGACGTACACAAAATGCTGAGGGGTTCACACGCACACAGACACATACGGTTGTATAATTTCACACTGTGTAATATTTTCCTCTCTCGGTGTAAATATTTCCACTCTCGTGTAATATTTCCACTCGGTGTAATATTTCCCCACTCGATTTAATATTCCACACTCCGATGTAATATTTCCACGCTCGGTGTAATATTTTCTCACTTGCTTATACAGTTTACATCACCACACTCGCATAAAACACTCGTTTACATTTCTTTCGATAACTTACATGGTAATAAATAACTTTCAAAATTATATTGCCTCTGTTGACGACTTGGATGGATTTTATGAAACAACCTTTCAAAGACTACTAATTTGTTCACGTTTGAAGCACTCTTGCAAAGACTACTAACTTGTTCACGTTTGAAGCACTCTGCAAGACTACCAACTAGTTCACGTTTGAAGCACTCTTGCAAGACTACCAACTAGTTCACGTTTGAAGCACTCTTGCAAGACTACCAACTAGTTCACGTTTGAAGCACTCTTCAAGACTACCAACTTGTTCACGTTTGAAGCACTCTGCAAGACTACCAACTTGTTCACGTTTGAAGCACTCTTGCAAGACTACCAACTAGTTCACGTTGAAGCACTCTTGCAAGACTACCAACTTGTTCACGTTTGAAGCACTCTTGCAAGACTACCAAACTTGTTCACGTTTGAAGCACTCTTGCAAGACTACCAACTTGTTCACGTTTGAAGCACTCTTGCAGAAACCAACTTTGTTGTTCCACGTTTTTGAAGCACTCTTGCAAGACTACCAACTTGTTCACGTTTGAAGCACTCTTCAAAGCAGTGTAAGCACCTTCATCAAAGCAAAATGTTTATTTCCAATGTGTTTTTACGTTAAAAGTTGAGTAATTTTACCATGAAAACTTAATTTCTCACTCTGGAGCGTCTCATTAGATTGAACTCAATCAGCCAGAGGCGTCAAGTGACAGTGACCGTCAGTTGAATAAACAGCACCAGGACACGCAACAAGCACCAGGAGACACAACGAGCACCAGGACACATAACGAGCACCAGGACACATAATCGAGCACCACGATACATAAGCACTAGGATACATAAGCATCAGGACACTGGCATGCAATAAGTATTTACAATATATTAGGCGAATGTCACACTCCCATATAGGCTGCCTCCCAACCAGCTATCAGGGTGCTAAGGGTTTAACGATCGATAGGGTAACCCATCGTTAAATCAGTAAATTGGGTCATTGACCAATCACCAGGCAAGCCCGCCAAAGCTGAAGTAATGTGGTTCAATTGCGGTAAGCATTGGCAAACTTGCCTACCTGCTGGTTGAGTATGGTGCACTCTCTCTGGCTTCAGTTTTGCCATCTGTCACCGTGGTGTACACTTATTCTATCTGTACATAGTGTACATATCTTGCATATAGTGGGGGAAGGCAAAATTTATATTATAGTCTACTGCTAGGTTTGTTTGCTCAAATTCCCATTACGACCAGGTCTCACAAGCCATTCATTACCTGTGTTCATAATATGGTGGCCTGTCTGGGATCTGAGCTGGAGCTGGTCTTGGTAATTCTCAGATTGCATCACTCTCATCTTTTGTATTGCCTGTCAGTCTGCTGTTGTGTATCCTCCAAGTCGTATTGTTCTATTGCTGCTTGTTGCGTGCATTGCAAACGCGTTTTATAGTAGGTTATACCACCAACACGGATGAGGCGGTTGGTGTCTATATATACACTCCTAAATCTGCCCAAACTCTACAGCGTTGTTGGCGAATGCTCGTTCCATTGACATAGAATACCACGAACTCTCACTGCTGTGCAGCTTTGTGATATTCATACCAAATTAAAGGTTGAAGCAGTTATGGTGCACCAGACTGAGGTATCTCCCACTACAGAAGCTATTAATCGCCGATCTCCGCTGAGGTTCCTCTCGTAATGTGGGAGGGCTAACACCAGAGCAATCAGACTAGCAGTCTCGTAATACAGGTGGTGCACTGGGTTTTGTCACAGGTCGAGTCAGCTTCGTTGGCACTTGAGTTAGCTAAACAATCGGAAACAACCAGAGAGCAGCGACATTTGCTAAAGAAGAGTTTGGTAGAGAGAAGAGGCAATTTAAGCAGACTGTTGGTGACTAGCGTGCAATAAGCAGTGCTGTTAGTACCTTGTTTTGTTGAGTCTGAGCCTGAACAGCTTTTCGAGGCATTGAAAACCAGGCTCGAGCATTGAGGTGGCCTGGGAGCATTGGGCAGCACTGGTGCATACAGTGTTGTATGGCAAAGTGCAAGTAGTTTACAGCTGTTTTAAATAAGAATTCACTGATTATCGGGTTGCTAAAACAACGTTCTTGGGGCATATCAGTCTAGTCTCACCAAGTACAGGAAGAAATTCAAATTGTGTAAGCGTCAGCTGGGTCAGTTCATGTAGATTTTGTAAGGCAGCAGTCAAAAAACTTAAATGGTACAAGGCGAGCAGTGTTACCAGCTTTTCAGATCTAGTAGGTAGTTTTGGTGGATAACCTGCTGGAATCTGTTGGACCAGAGTTAGGTCTGTCTTGAATATCATTCGTTGACCACTGCATTAGAAGCAAAAAGGCTGGCTGACACTTTTGAGACTAACTGCTCCTTGTCCGAGCAGTCTAATCTTTCTTCCCAGATCGTCATGGACAAGTCCCGTCTGGAGGACGAAGTGGCAGCATGAAAATGAACACCACCAACCAAGTCGTCTGGTGAGCAACGACATCAAACTCGTGGTCAACCTGGCGAGCGCCGACCTCAAACTTATGATCAACATGGTGAACAACGACGCCAGTACTCACAGTGGCGCCAGCCACAAAATGAACAGGAGCCAATTAAAGTATGAGGTAACCTGTTACCGTTGTCATAAACCTAGCCACATCAAGTTCATCTGCCCATTTAAGCCCTTAGGAAAAATCAACATCCTCCCTTTTGAGATGAACCAGAAAGATGTAGAGTGTGGTATGGCCCCATACTACAGTACATGCCACATATTCCATCAGGAAATGAAAAAAAATGAAGTAACAACTTTAATGATGCTGGGGCTTATTGTTCTCTTATAAGAGAGGGAGTCCTCCCTCTCTCTGAAAAGATGCCATTGCATTTCTCCGTTTGCTTAGAAGCATTTGGAGGAGCTGTATTTTTTGTCCCTTTACATAAGATACATGTGCAGAGTAAATACTATACAGGATATTGACTGAAGGTATTTCTGAGGGATTCCCTATGAAAGATGCCGTGTTATACTGGGTAATAACGTTCTTAATATGACAAATTCTTCTCCGATGTTGGCCATAACTCGTCGAAATCCCAAGTGATGTCTGTCGAGAATGCTGACCTATCCTTGGACGACTCGGATCTAGGGCTAGACAATTTGTTTTACTAGGAAAACTGGCCAGGGCCTAGTAAAATTAGTGAAAAGTCCCTGACCAAGCCTTCCTACTCCAGGGTTGCAGGATTGCCAGATATCTGTTTCCATGCCGAGGGACTGTCCTTCCAGGAAGATCAGCGGAGAGATCCTTGAACTTTCGCTTTTCAGGCAGCCATGGGTGAATCGCACTCAGATCATTCAGTCAAAAATTAAACACAACCTACTGCTCTGCACAGAGACTGGTAAGGGGGAAGCCCAAACTTAGATAGACTGGTAGATCCTAGGAAATTTAGGTCACAAATTTTGAACATAGCCCCAATTCTATACAAAGAACTGTATAGAAATTGAAAGTTTTTCTGCCCCCCCCCCCAAAAAAAAAAAAAATAAGGCAAGA